>UXGC01000458.1:0-107018 GCA_900480045.1 Eurytoma adleriae
TTGCGTCCGACTTTGCGAACTAGCGACTAGCGACATAAGCGATTTGCGTCCGACTTTGCGAACTAGCGACATAAGCGGTTTGCGATCTACACTGCAAATTAGCCAGTTAGCGACTTAGCGTTTTGCGTACTATATTGCGATCTTGCGGCTTAGCGACATAAGCGTTTTGCGTTCCTCACTACGTACTAGCATAAGCGTTTGGCGTTCCTCATTGGGTACTAGCATAAGCGTTTTGCGTTCTTCATTGCGAACTAGCGTTAATTCTTGCGATTCTTTTTCTTAAAAAATCGCGTTTAAGGCAGGGTCAGCTTACACGCCTTACTGACGAGTCCAGTAGGCTGACCTGGGACGAAACGCGCCTATATTTCAATGTATAGAGAACTATTCCAAATTGTTTTTCGGTCAATTTCATTCTTAATTTTGAATGATATTATTGGATCGAATTATTTTTGTCGTGACGATGGTGCAGCAAGAAATTAAGTAAATTAAGTAAATAAATTATCTACTGACCGCGTTTAAGGCAGGGTCAGCCTACATGCCTTACTGACGAGTCCAGTAGGCTGACCTGGGACAAAACGCTCAAATATTATAAAACACACAAGTATTCCTACCGAGAATATAATATATGTACACATTTATATGTATACCCTATTTGAATAGTTTTATCCGTTAAATTCTCGAAGTTATATTCATGGAATAACATCTTTCTCTACAATACATGTTTACGTAGTATACTTTTACACTCAAGTTTGTTAGACCTGTGTGTCTGCGCGCGTGCGCGTGTGTGTGTGTGTGTGTACGTGTGTGCGTGTGTGCGTGTGTGTGCGTGTGTGCACGTGTGCGCGTGTGCGCGCGTACGTTTGTGTGTGTGTGTATGTGTGTGTGGCTGTGTGTGTGCTGATGGTTCGGGGCGGGGAGGGGGATTAGTGCATCTTATTGCGTATTCTGAGAGTACAAAGAATAAAATTAGGTCGACTCGAGTAGGCCGCTGGATATCTCAAATATTTTGATTACTGTTTAGTCAATCGGGATTGGTGGAGTTTATACCTTCGAGATGTGGGAAGGTTGCGTGGATTATTGTACCTTGATTTACCCTATTGAACGTAAAAATTTAGGGATGCAAAAGGTATGATTGAATTGTATCGTATGTATTTTTATTACATGGATTGCATCTTAACAATCATACATTAATATACATAATTATTGTGTCATTATGAGCTAGGCCGCTTTATGGCTTGCATGTAGATGTTCGGTAGTTAATGTGGCCTTAAACTTATTGAGGTTTTACTTCATTTAAACAAATTTAGATTTTTAAATTGTAAAGTCATCGCATTAAATCTTGTCACCTTGTTTGATTAATAATTTGTATAATTTTTCCGAATTCTAAACTTTTCTCTTTTCAAATATACTTTAGCGTACAACTTTTGCAGCTACAATTTTATTTACATTTCTGTTTAATTCGTATAATATTAAGGTCGCAGCTTTTGCAAAAATATAAGGAACACTAAACAGTGCAATAACTGTACTTCTTTAGTATAATAAAGCTCATATTTATTAATCAAGGACTAGATACAAATACACAATAAAATTTACAAACACAGTAGCTATTGGGAAGTCTATTTGACTAGATAATGCAGAACTTAAAATTTCTAAGATAAAAGTTGAAATTTCAACTTTAACCATTTCATTTTTTTTAAGTTTTTTTTATTATTTTTTATTTTTCTTAAAGGACAATCGCATTCTAAATGGTTTACAGTTATGTGTATTAGTCTTTCCTTTATAAATATATAACTTCGGTATCTGTTTTAAGCTAATTATGCTATATCCATTCTGCAATAAGGTATTTTTTTGCGAAGTCATAATTTTTCTAAAAATCAAACAAAAAGTGTATCTTCTTGTTCAGACATTTATTCTTTTCATCTATGCGTTGTTTCACGCTTTGAAAAGTTACGCAGCTTAATCATGAAATTCCGTTAATAGTTTTGGACTGACTTCAAAATCTCTAGGATTCTTCTTCTTTATTTGAATGAGATCTTTCGTGAGGTCAGCTCGTCAATTTTTGTTTTTTAAAAACTTTTACAAGTAATGAATTATTATGCATCCCAATATGGATTGCATTAATAACAAAATAACACTTCGCTTCTGTACACTCTGCTAATGCTAGCTGTTTCTTAACTTTTCATTTAATCTTTTCGCTTTGCATCATTAGACAATGATTTTCTTCGGACATTTGTTTTTTTACTTTTTTTTTGTTTTGTAAAATTTCGATACGCCGTTTATTTAATTTATAAAGTGTACAGCACACTAACATTTTTATTTACAAATTTAAGAATAACTAAAATTATTATTAAAACTGTTGGTTGTTGAAAAAAGTGGCAACTTATCTTAGCTTTCTTTTAAAATTTTAGTTATTCTTAACATTCGGATTTTTAATAATACTGGTGTTAGTATGCTTTACTCTTTAAATGCGTTCTTCTTCGTCTCTCTCGCTACCTTTTCACTAACGCTTCGCTAACATTTATATGGTCAACAATCGATTCAATAAATATTTTTTACGAGCAAATACAAAATGTTTAATATAATTCTAGAATAAAAGACGCTACGGTGCTCTATAATTCGTTAAATAGATTATTTTTACGTCAATTCATTTTTTGTTAAATTTCAACTAAAAATATATTATTTTCATTCATTGGAAACAAATTTGCATTATATTTATAAGACAAAGTGAGAGAGACGAAGGAAGATTTATACTAATGATAAAATTACATACGTTTTCATCATATTTCAAACAGGCAATTCTTCATAAAAATGCTATACTTAACATTTTCATATATCTATAAATATATTCGTAATAATACTACATTATCACTAATTATTGTGTATGATAGATCTTATCGAATATTTGGTATGAAAAATGATATCTTAAAGACAAATACTTTATGGGTTCATATCTAATTATCTGCAATTTCGTTTTTTTTAATACGTCCATGTGTTATTTTTAATGAAGAATACGGAAGAAACTTTACAGAGAAATTTGTAAATGTTACTAAAAAAACACGGTTTACGTCATCGCATCGCACAAGGGAAATATCAAAATTGTAGATATGCAAAAGAAATGTGCTTATTATATATTTCAATATTCCTTTTTTGTTAAAATTATGCAAACTTTTATTTTTCATCGAAGGAAAATATCTTGTGTTGGTCGATTCTTAACATACCCATGTATCGATACCTAAATTAGGTACATTGAAACATTATTTTTCGTAAAAGTTTCTTAATCTTTTTTACGTAATTAAATAACTCGTCTAGCAATTAACTTTATTTCGGTTATTTCAAACTTAAAATGCTAATTAATAATAGAATTAACTCAAATGCAAAAATATTTGTAAAATTGTATATGAATTTATTTTAATTATTTATATAAAGCAAAAATTATAACATATTTTATATATAAATATAAAATTATAATATTGTTTACCGAGCTACTAATCTTTCAATTTTCTCTCATTTATGAAAGAAACGATCATGGTTCGGACATTTTTCATTCATTTAATGGCCAGTTTAAGAAATGGTCATTAAGTAGGCAAAAAATATCCGAGTCGAAAAATCGTTTCATCGATAAGAGAGAAATAGACGATTTCCAGCAGAATGTAATAAACAAAACGTAAGTAATATATAAAAAAAGTTGAAGTTTTAAATTTCTGCCTATAGTTCAAATTTAATGCCTACATGCGATGAACTAGCATCACACTTTTCGCGAATTTTCTTGTAAAAAGTAAAAAATGTTACATTAAGCATTTACTTGGTAGCAAATTATTATGAAATATTAACAAAATGAATATGCAACTTCAATTAAAAATTGTCAATTTAAATTATTGTTTCATAGTGATTAATCGGCAGATGAATTCACTACTTGATTCCTTATTTGATCATTTCTCGATCGAGTGAATAAGACAGATTGACAAAAATCAATTGTAATCCAGGGAACGGTGGTATCCAGGAAGGTAATCCAGCAAAAATCTTCTAGGCGCTTAGTGCGTGGGCACCGAGAACCAGACGATCATACTCGGGTGGACTAGGCCGCCAATCTCGCAGTTGACAGTCCGCGTTTCGCCATTTAAGACAAACAGGGCCTCGCTCGACGGGCTGACCATGTACCGACCGAACACTCCGCTTTGCACTATCGGCCTGTTCGGATTGCCCCACTTGGCGAAGTTTACCGGCATCGCCTTACCCACGCCAGTTATCATTTCCACTTTTCCTGCAAACATTATCCGCATAAAAATGAGTTTATTCTTTCGGCAAAGGCTGGAGATGAAAAAATAATAAGCGTTGCTTACCTGTAGCTAAATTGAGGAAGAGAATATCCTCTTTGTTATCCATTGATGATGCGTAAAGATCGTAACCGTGCGTCGTTTGAGATGGATAAAAAGTTATGTCGCTGATGTTTAGTGTTGTTTTCACGTCGAAAGCAAAGTTAAGACCAGTTGCTGCAATTTTTAATTACAATTTATTATTTGAACACAACTAATTTGAATTAATTAACAATCATTGATATTAATCGCAAAAATGAAAGTTTCAAGTAATTATTTTATAGTAGTGGATAGTTGGAGAATCTGATTATGTACAACGATAACAGGATGCAAGTGAATTTAGGTAACAAGAGTGAGACTGTGGAAGTAAGAATGAGTACAATTGTGTGAACTAATTAAACAGGTAGGCATATAAATCTGTGTAATATATAGTTGAATGAGAGTGAGACTGTGAGTAGAAGAGAATGAACTTGAGTGAGAGTGAATGAAGGTGAGTGAGGGTGAGTGAATTTGATTGGGGTGAGGGTGAGTGTGAGCGTGAGTCACAAGAAGTGAAGAGAGGTGAGGGTGAGTATGAGTTAGAGTAAGTGAATGGAAGGCCGAGTGAGTGAAAATAAGTGAGAGTGAATATCAATAAATGAACGAGAGGGTGAGTAAATTTGAGTGAGAGGGTTACATCCGAGACTATCGATGTGAGTGATTATGAGTGAAAGTGATTCGGGGTAAGTGATTCTGAGTGTAAGTATACGTGTGCGTATGTGTACATCTCTATTATAGGAAGACATTTACATTTCAAATGAACAAGAATGAAAGTTCGTTTGGACTCGCGCATAAAATGTGCATATGAATTCCGTTTGGACATTTTCAATAAGAAAATAATCGTAATTCTAATATAGTAAGTGACAGGGAATTGATGATGGACTGATACTCACGTAATATTTCCTCAACAATGAGGACGACGCCGTTCTGCTGTCGATCGAGGGTGACGAGATGACGGGAGTCCGGCGACACCATCGGCTTACCGACGAGCTCGGGCTTGTGCGCCAGCACCGTGTCCGTGAGATAATCCAACAATAATTGCCCGGTGGCACGACCCGTTATTGGCTCCTCACACTGCAGTATTACGAAGCCATCTGCGTTTAAATATGAAAATGTGGTTAACTCAGATATATCAAAAATTTTTCTTGTTTTTAGCCAATATTTTTGTTATTATTACGAGCACGAACCAATCTGGCATTTCTTGAAGAAAACGACTTTTTTCATTTTTGAGTTGCATTTAATTGCACTTATATATTACTTATTTTTTTTAATTTCATTTAACTTAAATTTGAAGAAAATAGAAGTAATTAAAGTAAAATTTTTTAAAATATTTCAAACAATTTAAATTGACAAAAACAAATTTAAAGAAAAAAAGGTCGAAGTTTCATTTAAAAAAAGTGGATACTAAGTTCGAATCGAGATCTTTTGAACTTGCCGACCCACATAGAAACTTGTTGAAAGTTGATCGAAAAAAGGAAAAGGAAGAAACATTCGTCGGTTTTTCGAGAAGCTAAAACGTCAGCTCCACACGGCTAATTGTCCAGCCGCTCCCACACGTTACCTATATTTGCACCTCGCCCTCAACTCGATTGTAGTCCTGCGCCCCCTTTCGCATATAACTTTTGCGGAAGTAGTTTGGCTCTGGGTGAAACCCGGAAAGTTTCCCGACGATTCGCCGTTTGTGCCAGAGCACGTAACCCGATTTTAACAATCGATGTTCATGTGTACATATGTCAGGTAAAGTGGACCATGCAAACGGCTAGGTATTTCTTACTTTTTACATAACGTAAAAATATTAATATAATTCTGCAAACTATTACTTATCAAACCCTAATAACTTTTCTTTTTAAGTAAAAATAAGTGTATTAATAATATTCATTTATTTATCTTGAAAAGTCATCAACTTTTTATCATCGATATTTCACTTGTTCGCGGTTATATGCCTAGCAAATGATTTATTAAAAAAATAATCAATACCAATAACAGTTTGTTTTTGATTTAGCAGAAAACGTCATAATTTAAGTTTTATAAAGTAGAGCGACTATCATGTGAACTACAAACGACACGTCAAATTAACGTTGACTGCCCTTCCAATACTTGCAATACCGATTGAGCCTCGGCAAGTTAGTTTACGCGAGCTCGTTATCGCCAGTGCGAGCAAATTTTGCGCGACGCTAATGCGGCTCTCGCCTCTAGCGTCGCAAAATATGGGGCAGCTTGCATACTCACATAGCGCCGGGAACTGTATGTGGGCCGGAACGCAGTTGTAGGGGGCGAGATCGGCGCTGCGCGTGTACCTCATGTTCGCCAGGTCGAGCTTGTACATGCCCCTTTGGTTCGTGTGCGTCACGTAGCCGTACTTGAACATGTGACCGATGTCCTGCGCAATTGAGAGACATAGAAAGAGTAATGTAGTCAATCGAATACGCATTGCCCGAGCGCGTGGAGGGATAGGGGCAGGGGGTGGGGGAGGGTTCATCCCCCGGTCGCTTTTTCGCGACGCGAATCGATGCTTTTGTTTTTCACGAAATTACGCGGAACAATCGCTATTTGCCGCGCGCTGTAACGCCCGAGTACGTACACAGGAGCTGATGGGTATCTCTTTCCAAGCGCGGTATTCGCTTACCCTCGTAATAGAGTTGATTGGAAACGAAACGGGCTTAAAAGGTTTTATGATTCGCTACGGCGAAAGTTCACAGAATTGAAAATAAAAAGATTGAAGAGTTACTCATTAAAATTGGCGATTCGATACCGAGAATATCAAATCTAATTAAATTCAGAAATATTTAATATATTGTCTTTAAATAAATTAATATTTTGTTTTTAAATTCTATTCGCTGACAAAATCAATAATTGTGTTGTCTATAAAATGCAATTAGTGAGAGAGACAAAAATTGTATTCTTATATTATAAAAATTTTTATTACCAAAGTCTTGATCAATACGGCAACATAAATTTTAAAATCTCGTAAATTAATTAAAATCCTTGTAAATTTTATCCAGAATATGCAACGTATTGAAATGAGTATCTCTAATATTAAATTACATTTGCAAACATTTTACTACATTTTCTCATAACAATCACACTATTTTTTTTTCGATACGCTCGACACGCAGCCGTCAAAGTGTCCGCGACAATTCGATACCATTCTAAACAAGACCAACGAACGAACACAGTTGACACGTCGGGCGGCGCGAGTTTTTTCTTTTTTTTTTTTGTCGCGTACGTCGCACTAGAGTCTACGAGAGTAGAAATGAAAATCAAAGGGCCGAGGTGTGCCCGGGGCGAGGGAGGGAGCGTACCTGTCGCTCGGGAATGTAGAGGCCCCTAACAAGATCAAACTGTCCGTCAATCGGCTCCGGGTGAACGGTCCTGTGCTTCTTCTTTTGCGCCGCGTCCCTGATCACCTGTATCGTTTTCACCCCCATGTCGCTCTCGCTTCGCCAGTTGAGCACCCAGACCTGGTCCAGCGCCGGTACGTACTGCAGCTCCACCGGGTATTTGTCCGTCGTCACCACCTGTCGGGAGTCTCTTTTATTTACTCACGTCACTTTCGACCGACGTTTGCTCGGTCCAACGCGAGGACGGCTGGGGCGACTTTACCGCGGGTTGTTTTTGGAAAATTTACTCACGTCTACGACGACCATCTGAACTTTGCTAATAACGAGGATTCGATCCTTCTCAGGCTGCGATACGTAGACGTAACGGTTGGCCACGTTGATCGCCCGACCCCACGTACAAGGCACTCCTTTTTCAGCACACACGTATTCCTAAGGGAAGAAATAATTTCAAATGTTTACTCGAACGGTTGCGCTGAAAATATTAATTTTTTATTTGCGAATTTGATGACTTCTCTTTAGTTTTTTATTTTCCCTTGAAAAATTAAAGTAATTGACAAGAACTTATGGAAAATTAGTGTAAATTACTATAAGCTTTTAAGGAACTGCTTGATTTGAAGATTAATTATAAATGAATAATAATTTGTAAACTTCTCTCTAAATTTCTTCCATTGAAAATTTCACTAATTTCGTAACAGTTACGCACTTATGAATACAAACAAGTGAATATTCTCTAATTTCCAGCGGTAAGTGCGCAACTGCTTGGAAATTACTGAAATTTTACAAAATAAAAGTTTTAAATAAAAATATACTCTTCTGTTGTTATAAAAACTAACATTATTGAAGAAAAAGGAAAATAACAAAAAGGGCATTTACATTTTATCAAATCAGATAATTTATAAAAGCAAAAAAAGACTTGCAATTCAGCATAACAATGTGATCATTAAATACCTGCGTTCCCGGTATAATGTCAGTTGACTTAATTTGATGATACAATCGGCAAGCTGACGGCTCGTACACTGATATTCCCCACTCGTGGAACGAGAAGAATCTTCTCTCTTCGCTCGGCGCCGCTGTAAAAGTGAACGGCCGATTAACGCAAGTGCCCCTCTCCCTTATTCGCAATGCATAATATTACACCGAAGAATTTTTTTACTTCGCTTAGTCCTCGTCCGTTAAATTATCACGGTTTATAGATATGGGATTCCTGGCACGGTCTAAGCTTGTATTTGATACTATTATAGTTTCATGAATTCCTGGACGCAAGAATTAAATAACGTTTGCTCCGAACAGTCGGCAAAGGGCCAAAAATTCTATCTTTTCGCTCTCTTCTTCCTGTTCGTTTCTTAATCCCTGTCGTCCTGTCTCGATTAGTGTAATGTGCACCGTAAATCTCAACTCCAGACCTGGACAAACTTAGTTGGGGCGATTTTTCAACCTCTGTTTTCCCCCCTCTCACCTCTTTTTTCGTTACTTTTTAACCACTTTTATCACGTTAAGAGCATTAGAGAAGAGCCATTCTTACTCTTTTTTTCCAACTCGACATCTCGTTGATGGTTTTAAAGAAACTTTGTGAACGAGAAAAATATTGAAAAGGAGCTTTTAAAATGAAGTTTTTCATTACTTTTTTCATTGCAACTTTCGATGCGCTTATAAAATGTTTTATAAAATAATATTTTTTATACAGAATAAACATCCAAATCAATCAATTTGTTTTAATTATTTTACTATGTTATAAAGCTTTTTTTAGCTCGTGAGCATTATTCAATTAAACGTTATAAAGCTTCAATTTATTGAAAGTTAATTTGTGCATTCCAGTTTATCGTAACGTTTTAAATAAACTTCAATGTTTACAAAGCAATTTCAATTAAACCTCGTAATTCATCTGCTAATTTGTATCTCGTCGCGAGTGTAGGGTGTCCGTGAAAAACTCAATTAGTTTATTAAGTGATCAATCAAATTAAAAACAAATAGCAAATCGCGAGGTATGCGTGGTAAACAAGAGACAATTTTATTTTCGCCAATCTGCTGGAAATAAAATCCGCAATTCTTCAATTCGCGGAAATCCCATCATGTTGATAACGGAAGACTAACAGAGCAGAAAAAATTAAGCGGTACCGCGAACCGGAAACCCGGAATCTGAACCGAGCTGGTTGTTGACCAGTTAAAATGAATTAATTAAAATGCATTTCAACGCTTGCAATATATCCGCGGGAAATGCAGTGCTACCTGATCTTCCTCTTTTTTCGTTTAATTTAATTGCAGTATTTTTGTTACATAAACTTCAAAAAGAAACGATCGAAAGTAAGAAATTCTTTTTAATTAACTCAAAAAAACTCAAGAAAGCACATTTGGAAGCTTTACTTCAACAAATCTGCTTATTTCCTGTAGTCTTGCGAAGTGCATTTTTCGCAGTAACTCGATGCAAGGCGCCTTAAGTGACCTACTTTTTATCGATAAATTAAAACTCTTTTTTCCTTTATGAAAGAAACAAACGAACCAAAAAGAATCCGCCGATAAATAAAAACACGATGTTTTTCCTTTACGCGAGATACGGGCGAACTTACTGGGCGTCGGTTGCTCCTGGACGACGAGGCTGCTGATGTCGCGGGTGACACCGCCGATGCTGGTCGCCTGGCACATGTAGGCGCCGGTGTCGGCGTATCCGATATCGTGAATTTTGAGACGCGTGCCATTGCCCACCACCTCGTACTTGTCGGCGTCGGCGTGCTGCTGCAGCGGCTCGTCGTTCTTCAGCCACTCGACCCGGGGCAGGGGCTCGCCCACCACGTGGCAGCGCATCAGCGCCTCTTCCCCCGGTCGCTTTGACTGCAACCGCGGTGTCACGCGCACCTCCGGTATCGCTGCGAAAAGCAAATTCCTCGATCGGTCGGCAATTCACGCTGCTCTGAGTCCGACGCTCAATTGAATTCCTTATTTTCGTCTAAACGTTTTGTCTTACTCTCTTATTGCTGAAGTGAATAGCGTAAATGTGGACGTTTTATTGTTATATGCTTGGGCACTATCTAATAGTTTAAGGAGTAATGTAAATTGGAAAAAGGAGTACTCTAATATTAAGTAAAGGCAGGTACAAATATTGATGAGAATAGAGTATTTCGAAATATGTAAATCTTGTTTTTATTATTAAATTAAAAAGAGCTTGTTTTATTTCTTATAACCAATTTTATGTCTAGTTAAGGAGGAAACATTTTAGCTGCCATGAAAGCATAATGCATTTTAAAAAAAATTATATAAATATATGTTACGCCATATGTTACGAAAGTGTCAAAGCAAGTAACGACATAATCAAGGTAAACGTGTAGTACAATGTTGATTTTTATTGTCATGCTTAAAGACGAAGGGAACGTAACAAGGGCGAGGAATGGGGTGTACTTACTGTGCACAGTAAGGACGTGAGTTTGAACGACGTCCTTGTTGCTCAGAGCGTGGCAGGTGTAATTGCCGGCGTGAACGAGCTGAACCCTCGTCAAATAAAGACTGCCATCGTTGAAAATTCTTATCTGCAACAGTTTCGTCAAATAAAGTTACTTTTATTTTTCAGTTAATTTAATTTTCTTCTTGGAAGATTTTTATTAAAATAATCTTTTACTGGTGCCACACGTAAAAAGGAGCATTTTTTTCTTCGAGCAGTAAAATATTTTACTTTTGTAATTTTTTATTATTTTTGCCAAAATTAGAGTATCTTTTTTTTAAAGAGTTACGAAAAATATTACAAAAATAACATATTAAAGTTTGATAATCTTTGACTTTTTACCTTATCTCCGTTACGCAGATTTAATCAACAGAACTTTTTGAAGAAAAACATTTATTTGTTTATCAAATTTGTGAAGTCTTCCAGAGACATCGGAAAATTAATATTGAAATTTTGAAAAGCTCGAAATTCTTTTAAACAATTTGATGGAACGTGGCTTTAAATGTTGTATCATTAACATATGTGCTGGCACAATAAAACATTAAGTAACCGAATTATCGATAAAATCCAGAGCTTTTTTGTATTACGAGTTTTCTCTCTTCATTAAAATCGAAAGAAATTTATCAATTATGCAGGGGACACTGTTTTCTAGAATGATCAGAGAAAGTGGAGCATGGATCTCGTTACTTTACCTCGGGCTCGGAGAGGGCCTCCAGATCGGCGTCGTAGCGCCGCCAGACTAATGGCGGCGGCGGGGTCCCGGTTACGTCGCACTTTATCTCGACATTGTCGCCGACCCGTGCCGGGATGTGATTGATTTCCAGGTTCTTGTCCAGCGAGACCACCGACACACCTGCGAACCCAAGATTTATAGCTTACAGTGCCAGCCGAGATACGCCCGCCGATGAACCCGTTCATCGCAAAAAAATTCACCCGAGCTGCGCGATCCCCTCGTGACGGATGTTACTGCGATTCTTCAAGCTGATACGATTTTAGTACCTAGTTTTTATCATTGTTATAAAGCTTTTTTTATCCCGCTCTTCGATCAATGGTTGTTTTTGCGATTCCCTCGCATTTCACCTTTTATTTTAGGTATTTAAAAGTTACATTTATTGATTTGAATGAATTTCTTCGATATTATTCTTGCAAGCTACATAATTTAGACATAAAGGGTTTAAATCTTTTTTATGTACAAGTTTCGAAAGTTTATTTCAGATACTGTTTATTTATTCGATTAAAAGTGGATTCTTATAACATATACAATTAGCCAAGTTTCAAATTATCCAATATTTTGTAAAATTGGCGGGAGCCACCTTAAAGCGATGCTGTTCCTTTACACTTCTAAGCCATCCAATACGTTTCCACAAGACAGAACTTGATTTAATGGCATCGGCTAAAAGAACTTTTACGTTAAAGCAGAAGGAGTAAAAGAAGCAACGAGCTTTAGACGTGGACGAGGTAAAAAGTGATCCGAAACCTTCAATAACGATTGAAGTATACGAGAACTTTCAAAGCATCGCGCGATTTCCAGCCAAAGAATTCAAAGGTATAAGGGAAGGGAGAGCTAAGGAAAGGATGAATTGTCAAAGTACGAAAATTCTTCCACAACTTTGCCGCATCGCCGGAAAAAGGTCGATACTACTCGAAACATCAATTACACATTGTTTCAAAGTAAAAGTACATTTAAAAGCGCGCAAACCTTCGAAATGAGCTTTAATTCGAATTTTTTACATTTTTATGTACATCTTTTTGTACTTGCAAAATATTGCAACGTGCTTCACCGACTAGCAAAGTTCAATCAAAAGCTCGTTTTCTTTCAAAATGAGCTTTAATTGAACATTTTTCTCATTTATATCTGATAAATTCTTATCACACTTTTCACGCACACGAATAATATCCATGTCCTTGACCAACCGATTCAAAATAAGCTTTAATCAATTTAATTTTTTCGTACGTTTATTAAAAAGCTTTTCTTCACATCTTTTTATAAAAAGAACAAACGCCGACGCGTTTGGTGCGGTGCAGGAATGAAAGGGGAGGCTTACTGTAGAGCTTGCTGAAGGCCATGTAGAACTCGTTGATGTTGAGGCGTCCGTCGCGGTCGGCGTCGTCGTAGCTGATCATGTGGCCGAGTGTGCAGCCCTTGCTCAATTGTTCGAGGTCCTCGCGCTCCGCGATCTGCTCGAGCTCCTCCCGCTCGAGGTTTCCGTTGTTGTTCTGGTCGTAGTGCGAGAACATGATGCTCACCAAGTACTCCTTGCTGTGGTTGTCCTGCGCCATCAGGCGTGCGTGGTTGTACAGCAGCAAGTTGTCCTGCGAAAAATTAAGAAATTTCAAGTGTTTTGCTAACTTTTTTGCAAATTGAACGAGTAAAATAATTGGGTCGAGTTGAGAAAGCAACTGGGATTTTGAAAATGTAAGTTGGCGGGGTACTAGAAATAAAAAATTTTGCGCAACGTACCTTCATGATTTCATATTCTTGAGCTGAGCAATCGTCCAGATCGTAGGTTTCTTCGACTAAATTTTCCTTGCTCTCGTATTTTCTTTCGCTGCTCTGATAATTAGTTTGCTTTGATGTAGGAGGTGTTGCATTTCCCAACGGCAGAGCTTTAGGCGTTTCCCGATAGTCGTCTAAAATAAAAAAATTAATTTCGTTACAATATTGTTTCAATTTTTCTTTTATCGATACTCTTATTCTTGCTTACTTAAATTTGTGCACTGCTACTTATTAAACTACCTAATATTTGATAATCTAAAAGCTCACTTTGATAAAAATTAAAAAGTGTTATCTTATACAAAATATAACGCAAAGAATACGAGTGCTGAAAATGAAATAATAAGAGAAGTCGATTGTCAGTATGTCAATTTTTTGGTCAATGTTTTCACATCTTCGGATGTTTGCATAATTGAAAACGCATTAAACAATTGTTTCATTAGCTTAAAATAAATAATTGTTTTCAACATCTTTGAGACTTGATGACTTATGATGAAAAAGCTCATCTAAACTTTATCAGAAATACATAATAATTGTCTTACACTAGATCCATCTTTTGATTAATTTTTCATGATAAACAATTGAAATATAATTATCGGCAAAAAGTTGCTGCAGTGAACTCGAAATTTCGTATTTAAATAACAAACCGCTTATACGAGGAAGGCTCATTCTGGATTCTCCTCTCGACAATGCTACGAGAGCTCGGCGAACTGAGAGGAGACTCCTCTATCCCGTCATCTCGGCAAAGACCAATAACGCGCGCGCGGGAAGGTATACCTTCTCTGTCCCTCTCTCTCCCTCACTTACTCTCTCCCTCAGACATACACACTATCTCTCGGCCGTGTAAATTTCGCATTGAACTTTCGGCATTAAACCGCGGGAGCGCATTAAAAGCTTACCTCGAGTCGCTCCGGCCGAAATATCTGGTGGGCTGCTCGCCGTTCGCCGTTGGTACTTACATGCCCGGCCGCTAGAAGGGGAGGCGTAACGATTCGTTAGGTCGGTGGTCGGGTGCGCGTCGCGGAATCGGCTCGGTTATTCAATAGGCGCAGCGCATAGGGTCTCCGAGCGCCGCGCTGAATACGGCAACTTCCTAATTGTATCCCGTTTTGCGGGCGCAATTATTGGGGGATATTGCATTATGCACGGGTACACCTTCGAGCTATAGTGCGACAAGCGCGTCGGCAATCGTTCCCGTCGCGCGGATGCGATTTCGCGCGCAGCGCGCGGTGCAAGCCCCGTCCGGATGCGCGAGCTGTTGCTTCGCTTTGTGACGCGCCGCTTCGTTATCGTTGCGGAATCACGCGATTTGGCTTACATTTCAGCGGATCTACGCTAATTCCGCGATGTTAACATAATTCAGGTGGTTCCGCAAGAACGAATTTGCTAATACTGTTTGTCTCGTTCTACTGGGATTAGTGGTTTTTCTGTTTGAAAATTTACGAAATGTAAAGGATATTTCGTTAATTTAATGCAATATTCATGAAGTTATTTACATCGATTTCGGAATAATTATCGTAGAACTAATTATGTTCGGTTGATTAATTGAACTGAATTAATAAATCTATGGCTTTGTAATGCTAGTATTCTGAAAATAAGTATAACTACTCCATTATTTTTTTATTTTTATTTTAAGTAAGTATAAATTCAGTTTAAATGTTTATCTGAACAATAGACAATTGTGATCGAATACTACATAACAATTTATTTGTTTAAAATTATGAAATATTATTATGAAAGCCGTTATATTCGTTATCTCGATGATAGAAGTATGAAGCAACCAGTTTTTGGTGAAAGTGGAGAACACCGCTGTCTTAAACCTCGACTGCGATTCATATCAATGGCCCAGTTTTTTTAAGTGAACGAATTTTTCTTTCTCTTCCAACAAACGTAAACATTCAACAGCCTTCGATAGCTCAGTTGGTAGAGCGGTGGACTGTAGTTGGTGTAAAATTAATCAGAAATCCATAGGTCGCTGGTTCAAATCCGGCTCGAAGGAATATTTTGTTATTTTTTAAACTAAATTTTAATTATATTAATATTTTATTAGATATCAAATCGATTTCTGAGCGAACACTAACATTATTTTAATGGTATACCTTTTTCTTTTGCATTGTTTTAAATCGTATATACTATCATGTTTTATTAAGGATTAGGAGATTTTTTATGCAACCCAAATCCATTGTTATGGTAGCAGTCCCGGGGTAGTGCACCTGAATCTAAATCTATACTTTGCATGTAATAACATGCAAAGCACAATAAATAGTACCAGATACAGGGGACCGAGGCCTTTTATACAATACATGAAATCATATAAATTTCGAAAAGCAAAGTAGATCTTTAAACAATATTTATTTTTTACTTAACATATTATAGAGAATCAATATTTGAATAAATGTGAAAGTTATAATTTCATAAAATAAACAATTATGACATATATTTTAATCTCTTAGACAAACAAATATTGCTTGAACGCAAAGTTGGATAAGATTTTAATTTATCGTTTTGCGTTTCTTAATTAGCGCTCATTAAACAACATCCTTCGATAGCTCAGTTGGTAGAGCGGTGGACTGTAGTTGGTTCAATGAAAAATCGGAAATCCATAGGTCGCTGGTTCAAATCCGGCTCGAAGGAATATTTTTGCAAATTGCATTTTCTTTTGCCAAACCTACGTTAATATATTAAATCCGAACACGCACCTTCCTCCAAATCAATCAAATTACAGGCGATAGCACTCAAAATACCATTTTAAAATTCGCGAAAAAATTCAGCGACAAGTGCTTTTTCATGTAGCCAGCGAAAAAAAAAAAGACTTTTAGCCCAGATAGGTGTTAATGGAAGCAGAATGCAATTTAAACTTTTGCGTTACCGTGTCAAAGCCCGGCGCGACTCTCGCGCCTTTTAACCCTTTGCGCTCGCCCTGCACTTCGCCGGACGCACGCTCTCGGGCTTTTAATAATTGACCATATCGAATTAAGCGGGGGGAAAATCGCATTAATTAACGCGCTCGAACGAGCCGCCGCGTATGCACTTCCGGTGCGCGCACTTAACCATTGCGCCTTGAGCGGGTAAAACCGCACCTTCTTTGAAGTTCGCGCCACCAGACGGGAGCTAAGGCATATCGAGGAGTGCGCATAAAGTGGGTTAGAGCTGACTTTGCGGTCCTGAAAGTTCGGAATATCCCGATGCGAGTTGTATAACTCTTTGATGAGGGAGTTTTGCTTTTAATCCTTCGTTTCGTTCTTTTTTTTCTTGGCTTCTTCTTTGTATGTTCTTTGCATTTAAACATTTATTTGGCGACTCCGAAATGCTTTTAAAGTTATAGTTTTTATATGTAATTTAGTTTTTAAACAATTTAATTATTCGTAATTTGCTTCTTTACGCGTTGAAAAATTCAATTTATTTGAAATATTGAAGAATATGTAAAAGATTTACAGATTTATTTCACCATATTTCATTTTTTTAAAGTTCAAAGTTCAAAGTTCATCCCTAGATTAATTTCACGGTAAATCGCAGGTTTGACATATCGTAGAAAAACTTGAAAGTTTAAATTTTCTGTATGAATTTCTTTTTATTGAGGTGCCAGTTTTAGGAATAATAAGAATGGCTCAGATAAAAAATACTTTTTCGTCAAGAGCCTTCGATAGCTCAGTTGGTAGAGCGGTGGACTGTAGTTGGTGCAAAATTAATCAGAAATCCATAGGTCGCTGGTTCAAATCCGGCTCGAAGGATTATTTTTGTTAAATTTAATGCAGATTTTAACTTTTGCATACTTAACGTAGAATAATAAAGTTTAATGTAGTTGTGTTTCAAATTGTCTAATGTTTTAAAAGTCCTGGTTTACTAAAATTTTCATTAATGATTATTTATGAAAGTGGAGGATAAAATTATAAAACTTTAAAGGAGTTAATTTGTCAATTAATAGGTCAATTATTTAACGAGACAGGTAGCTCTGAATTTTTTGCGAATTTGTTCATTTATCAACGGAAATCAAATATCTTTTATTCTAAATATTTTAAATAATTTTAATTGATCCAACGTTTAAGCAGTTATCAGAACAGATTAATAAAATATTTCAATGAAGAACGAAAATACTTCTATCAAGAATTATTTACTTAAAGAAGCAAATAATTGAATTATTATTTCACCTCTTAATGTCAATTAATAAATTGAAACTTAATATCCTATAAATAATAAGAAATTATTGACTTACGATACACTTAAAAACAATTTATTTATCTATTTTATCTTTAGAAACTGTAAAAGGACCGAGGGTAAACGCGGAATGTAACAAGAGAACATTTTCTGCTTTGGGCAAAAAGGATACAAAGAATAAAAGTGGAACTCAATGCAAACAGGAAAAGTTCGGTCGAAGCTAGTATTGCGTATTTCTCCTCCGCCTTTTTCCTTCTTCTATCCTTCATTGCGCGTCAGGTTAGAAAGAGGTCGAAAAGATCGCGAGCGTCGGTGCACTCGCGATTCGTCCGTGGAAACTTTCGGAATAACATCACTCTGCGTTCCTGCCACTTAGCATCCCTAGGCAAGCTCCCGGACAGGCGGCCAAATTTATACGCGCGCACACAGAGAACTGCGAATAAATTCGGTGTATCACTTTTCAAATTTTCAGTTCGCCTCGAACTTCAATATTTTGCTAGTAATGGTCTTATTAAAAGTTTCGAAGGTGAGAATATTCCTTAATTTAAGAACGTGCACTTTTTATCTGTATGTCTATGTATGCATTGGTTTGGTTATTTAGCTCAGAAGAGAATCAGAAGAGTGCGGGTTCTCTATTTCAATTCTGCGGAATCATTCTTTGATCAAAATAAAGAACCTACTTCTCGAGATTTTTTTGAATGCGATAAGTTTGATAAAGTAAGCAATTTACTTTTTTAAAAATCATGAAAATGTCAATTACATGTTAGTAATTTGAGAGTTACTAACGAAAATAGAGGTATGTACATAAATTTGAACCAAAGAATTATTCGGCAGATTCCAAAATTCGCACGCTTGCTCCTCTTCTTATAAATAAATTGTATAAAGCATGTTTACAAAGGATATACTAATAACCTGTGCGTATAATGCCTGGCATGCAATTTTAAATTCTATTCTACCCTCGCCTTTTAAGCATTTTATGCGCACGTACAATTTTTAACTGCGCGAAACATAAAAAAGCAAAATAAATTTTATTTTCAGCCCTCAGTATAGGTAGTAACGTACGCACAACAATGTCAATTTTTCAGAAGCGCGTTTATGGGCGTTACGTATTTTACGCCTTCGGACATTTTTTCTATCGCCCGGCGCTTGAACTCGGTCGCTCTATAGACGCGACGCAGCGGTGCAGCAGCGCGGGGTCTAAGAATAAACCACCCCTCTGGTGTGCATAATGATGCCGCAACGCGAATAATAGTAAGTTCCGTGCCGCAGTCGAGTGACGAGCACTCGACCTGCACTCGATGGTAATGGCAAAAGTGATGTGGGGGGAGGGGGGCTTATTAGATTACGATGTCGCACGTCGACGTTGATTGGCATGCGACTTTTTTTTTATTTATAATTAGACGCGCGCGTACGAACGAGTGATTTATTGATTTTGCACGCATGCACGTGTGCTCCCTTTTCTCCACAACAGAGGAGATTTTGTGCGGAAAATATTCTGTTGGAAAAACAATATTTACGTACTTTTACTGTTAATAATTTTACGATATTATTGGTTATTACATTTACGGCAGCGGATTAATTGAAATGCTAATTATAGTCGCAAATTATTATTTTTTTGGTGATCCATAAAAGTAAGTTTGATACTTGGAACGAATTTTTTTATATTTTTTGCTAAATTTGAACTAACATGATATATGAACAACGTGAAGTTGTAATTTGAAACTTGGAAAATTGTATTGTTTCTCTCGATTTTTTAAAAATTCCTGTTTTTGTTATTGCGGTTCAACTCAATAAAACAACCTATCAATTATGTTAGTAGTCATCTAACATACGCAGGCAATTAATTTTTCCCATCTATGAAAAGATTTTTCGGATATTTTTTGCTTATTAAAAGGTGATAATTTTCCAAAACGGCGAAACAATCAAAAAAATAATTTCATCGATGGAAGAAAATTGTGTCATTCCCAGCGGAGCCAGGTGCAAGCTTCTGGACCCTCAACCCTTATCATCATCCAGCGGTGCAAAAAAATCCTTCGAGCCGGATTTGAACCAGCGACCTATGGATTTCTGATTTTCGTTTAAGACCAACTACAGTCCACCGCTCTACCAACTGAGCTATCGAAGGTTCTTGCTCAAACTTTATTTTCACTCGGCGCTCACTCGAGCGACGTTCCACTTTCACCAGCGAGCGCATCGCCCCGCGGCGATGCGATGCGCTCCCGCTAACCGCTCACGGCGCGCGATCAAACGACCGCTGCTCCATATGCTGATTGATAGCGGTTTTATCAAAGGGGCACGGATGAGGCGGATTATTTCGGCGCGCGTTTTTGCGCGCGCCGCTTTATCGCCTCCAAATTTTCGCAATGCAAGCACGTTTAGCTGATACCTGATTGCTTTGTTTTTGTTATGCGATACTGACGTGGATTATTTTTAGCCGCGTTAGTTTGTTTGCGCTTGCATTACATAAAAGTAATATTTCGAATATTGATAAATTTTTTGGTATTTATTTGAAGAATTGTTTGCACTTTTTGTACACTGTTCGTACATTGTATTGTTCGTACATTGTAAATTATCTTTATTTTATTTATTTTGTATGATTCTTATCGTACATTATTTTCAAATAACGAGGGAAATTACTTTATCGACTTTATTTTGAACAGTAAGAGAATGCAGTTACTTCTTTCCTGTGTTACCTTTCACTTGGTACTGTTGCATTCGTTGGCTGTGGCCAAAAAGAATTTTTTTTATTTCGAACTGGGTTAGAGGAACTTCTGATTTATAATAGAAATTGAAACCAAACTGTATGATAATAATTATAATTAGTTTTTATTTATGCATCAATACTTAAGCGATAATTTTCAGTAACAAAAAGTATGGGTCAGATAAAAAATACTTTTTCGTCAACAGCCTTCGATAGCTCAGTTGGTAGAGCGGTGGACTGTAGTTGGTGTAAAAAGAATCAGAAATCCATAGGTCGCTGGTTCAAATCCGGCTCGAAGGATTACTTTTGCTTCCTTTCATAATGATCTTAACTTTTGCATACTTTGCACAGAGTAGCGAAGGTTAATAAATTTTGACAGAAATCTAATTTCTAATTAACTTTCTATAGATTTTTAGAGTAGATAAAAGTAAAAAATTTCAAATGGTACATTCTGAATGTATTGATAACAGTAGTTAATTGCAAGGATCAATTTCTTGCAAAGCTGTACGCAGTACCTGAAGTAATCAAAACAAACTAAAAATTTCTACTCTGCTACTTATTCTAACAGTTTGAAGTTATGAAATAAAAAAAATCTAAACGTCTGTCTTTTGCCAAGTGAAATTTGCGAAAATTTGATAAGTTGAAAACTCACCTCGGTGCAGGCATCGCATGAGACGGCTGGCTGTGAGCGGGGAGCCGAGGTTGCAGGCGGCCCGGTGCAGCTCGCAGTGATTCGCGTAGATCTTGCCGTCGCTACCGCAGACGGGCCGGTGTCGGCGGGTGCAGCGTTTCGCGCAGATGCACACTGCGACGCCGTCCGGAGACACTTGGCACTCGCGGCCCGCGCCGCAGTACTTGCTAGCGCATGGATCTGCAAATTGTTATGCTTTCACATTGAGCCCATGTGCAAAATGTACCGTCATTAAGAAGCTAGATGCATTTATCTGAACTTAAATTAAAGCAGTGCGTATGAAAGTGTACAAACGTGCGATCTAAGCTTGATTTGTAATCTCCGAAACGTGAGATACTATACATATGGTACATGTTACCTCGGGATTGCAGATCAAGTTTAGGTCACCCTTGTGGTCCAGCAATTATTTATATTATTTTCGTATTTGATAATCTCAAGTATAATAATATATTTAATGAATTTCTGTGTGAATCGATATTTTATTGATTCCGGGTAAAAAACTAAATATATGACTTTGCAATCACTTTTTTTAATCAATGTGAGGTAATAATTACAAAGAATAACTCCCCATTCTATGGAAGGGAAACAACGAGTTCCAAATCTGCTAGATAATTTAGAAATGATATCGATAGCAAAGAAACTTTAACTTTAACGGACGCAAATACAGCGTAATGCTGCAATTAAAATCGGCATTCAACATTTATTTCCGATAAACTTTGCTCAGCCCGAAGAAGAACGTCGGAAAGTTATAAAAATTCACGTTAAAGGACACGCGCAATTAGCCGCCATTCTTGCGTGCAAGATTTAATAGACGCGGTCGCTTTGCAGAGACCCGCGGAAAGAGAGTGCATTAAAAGAGAGATCCATCCGGGTAATTGGGCGCCGCGAATAAAAAAAAAAAAGAGAGCGCCGACGGTGGAACGAGGTATACAGAAGCTTGATGAGAGAAAAAAAAACGTGGAAAAAAAAGGAAGAGGTAAAAATACATAAAACTCATCCGCAGCCGCGGACACAAACGCCGCGGCGTTCGGTTGCGCGCGCAAGCTCCTCGACCACTTGTTGCGCGGAATTCGCTGCGCGTTCAATTTTCCTGCTCGCGCGCGACTCGTCGAAGAAACGCGAGCGAGACGCTCGATTATTGTTATTACGGGCGGCTGCCCATTTTCCCCCGCATCCATACGGGTGGACAGACAATTCGTCGTTCGAGCCATTCAGCGGCGCGGCTGATTCGAGTGCACGATCGTAATTACGCGATTGATGCGCGGATCTTTGCAATCAGACTCTTTTTTCCTTGCTTTCGGGTTGCTTGACTTGAGCGAGGCGCAGCAGCTTTTCGAGTAATGAAAGTCAATAACAATTCGGAGATTCTGTTCGGGATGGAAATGCGCCAGACTTCTCGATGGGGTAATTTATTTAATAACGAGGGTATTAAAATAATTGGTGATTAATGACTCATGAAATTCTATGAGAATCGAATTTGACGCGATGAAATTTGAAGCGTGAAGCGAAGTTCTTTGAACGAGCTTGCTATTGTTAAAATCCTAAACATGAATTGCATTTCTAATTTCTTGCAAGACTTTGTGCCTGAAGTGCACTTTTTAGGTCGTATTTTATGCATGCACAAGTTCGTAAAAAGTAGTACAAACTTTACACTCGGAAAATTGCAGTTTATGCTCGAACTACACATGCTGACGTTGTAAAAAAAGCATCAAACTAGCGCACTCCCATCAAAGATAAGCCTTCTTATCACCAAGCGCCTCCAATCAAACTTTTAAAGGATTGTGCGTCGCGTCACGCGACTCCCGAAACTTTTTCACAACTGCGGCTGAGCGAACTCGTGCAGCGAGCGAAATGTTCGCGCCGGACTCTTCCGAAATGGAAAAATTGATGGACGGACTTTATGAGGGAGGCCTGGCATGCTCGAGAATTCGGTGTACAAGGGAGGGAAAAGGCAGTGCGATATCCGACAGTCCGTTCGATCTCTATGCTAATCCCAAAGTTGGATATTGAATTCACTGATCCACGCGTCGTCTGCTGCCAGCTGTCTGCCGTGCAGGCCCCGTTTCTCGCGACTCGAGCTTCGGCTAAACTTTTATTTGCCACGAATCTTCGAAGATTTTCGCGGAGTTGCTTGTGCACCGGGTTATGAGCATTATGAACTCGTCGAATGTTTGACAAGATTAAGATTTTGTGATGAGAAAAGTTTTAGAATTTATAGTTGGCGCAACGTGTGAGGATTAATTTTTAACTCAAATATTGGCAAACCATGTTTTAACACTTTGATGAAACGGGATTATAAGTTATAATTTCTTTTTCATTTCGTTTTTGTTTAATTTGTTGAATATATTTCTCTAAATTGATGAAATTAATTATTGTTGATATGGGATAAGTAATTGATTTTCATATCAATTTTAATTTCATTGCTTAACATTACTATGAACAGAATGATAATTTGCGGTATGCATTTTAAATCAATTTTAAATTTCCTATCAAAATATCTGATGTAAATTCAAATGAGTTTTGTTCAGTGTTCATTGCACGGGCGAATAATAATTTTGAATTTTGATTCGTTATTGCAGGAAATGTGATGCTACGTCAAAACAGTTATTATCGCCTTGGGAGCATCGTAAAATATACTGCAGGGAATATCAAAGCCATTAATTATAATTACACAACATCGGAGAGTATATTTTTTAAAATTAATTTAAATAACGTATTATGGTAGAGTCGGCTATAATTTCGGATGCTACTAAAGTGTTACAGTGTAATTTTAATGACATTTGATTATAACGTTTACGAGAATTCGAAACAAAGATAGTCCACAAATTACTTATATCTATAAATAATTTTTTTTGTTGAAGTATCGTGTTATATCAATTATAATTGGTAAACATTACTTTACTTTCATTAAATATAATATCATTTTTTGATATTTCATCTTATCTTTGCAAATATTGATCAGGAACTACTTTAATAAGAAATTTTTCAAATGCAAATTGAGTATTTTTTACGACCTAAAAAAGGAGCCTAGATAATCTAAACTTTTATGATTCCGCAAAATTTTATACTTTACTCTGCGCAACGCTAACGAGCCCGCATGAAGCTATCAAAGTTACGTTGTCAATGGTGTGCGCAAAAGCAATGAAACACTCGTGAGGTAAGAGAAACTCACTTCGACCGAAGTAATCATCGCCGAGGCCAGAGGGGGTCGGCACCGCCGCGGCGTCCTGGACGTTCTGCGGCAAGCTCGTGGTCTCCCCGTCCGACGCGATGCTCGTGGACTCGTGCCGGTGAACGGTGATATAGTGGTGGCGCTTCGCGTGCTGAAACACAAAGTGGCTTTGTTAGTATAACTCTATAGCGATTTATCGAATCATAGTTTTTTTTATTTATTGTTTGCAACGAATACAAAATCTTTTTCGGTTTTTCATTTCGCAGTCGCAAATGATGCACTGATAAGAATTTCCAATTTTAAAAAAATTATTGGACTGAATGGACTAACGAGGAGAAGCGACAATCAGCTGGTCCTGGATTTCGCTCGAATTCTGGAATATGATTATTTGATTGAAAATAATGAACAATCATATGGGTATTTTTAAGAAATGTCAGAGAAATATACTTTTATAGAAACTTTAATTACTGGAAACAAAAAATCGTAAAATAAATTCAAATGAAATAATATTAAATAAAAACTGTGACATGTGTTAATGATTTACGATCAAAGCGAAATCTATGACTGGGAATAATAATTATTAACAAGAATATTATTTTGATTGCTACATCAATTTCTTACCACACCTACTACATTTCCCTAGACTTGTTTATCTAAAATTTTTGCAATTAAGATACACGAAGTTATACAATTGAGCAAACATCCCAAACTCAATGTAAAGCACGCACTTTGGATTTCAATAATCCCCTCCCCCCTCTCCCATGATTTTTTATTACTATTAAAAGCGCCTCCAATTTAAAGTTGAGCCCGAGTTCCAGCAACTTTATCTTGCTCGATATCCCGGAAAGCTAATACGCCGAGGCCGCATTACGGATAAAGGTCTTAAATTCGAGGTAAAACGACGAGAGGGTTATAAGAAAAGGCCGCGGCGAAGCGGCCGCCGTCGAACCGGGAAAGAGAGCTAAACGCGGGAAGATTCGCTGATTCGCGAACGGTTTGAAAGTTACGCCCCATTAAGGGCGAGGCCGCTCGGTTAACTTGATGATATCGTTAAGTGATTCCGTTTAATCACCGAATCAAGTTTAACGTGCCGATTATCACGGGCCGTTATATGTATTCCTACCTCCACGTCTATCCTATATTACGCTGCAATTTATTATAAATTCTTAAATTTTTTAGATATCCGAATTTTTCTTCCGTTCTAATTTACATGTTTAATTGTTCTTTTTATTTATTTCAGTAAAATGTTTATTTCTGTATTAAAACTGAAAAAGATATTTAACGAGGGTGAGATGTGCAGTACTAGTTGCAGTTGTGTGAAATAGCTTTATTTTTTATTTACTTTTTATTGCACTTTGCAAACTTTACGGTACATTTTACAGTGTATTGTTCAATTGCAATACATTGTAATAATTTATCAATTGTTTCAATTTTAGAACTTCTTATTTGGGTTATTGTATTAAGACTAATGGTCTAGTGAATCTTTGGAATATTGTTTAAAGAAAATTATACTTAGTATCAGATGTCAAATTTTTGTTTTCATTTTAGAAGATAGTCCGAGAAAAATAATCTTCGCGCAGTGGGGAATACCAAATTCCGAGAGTGTGCTCATTGTGCAGATATCGGATGTGAAAAGAAACTTTTGAGGATGAAATAAGAAAACAAATAAAAGAACGCAAGTTTCTGGGGAAGTTTTCGCGCGCGCCGGTGATTCCCTCGGCGCGACGGAGGCGGTAATTATCGGCTTGGAAAGTTTCGTGCCGGGTCGAAGGCCTTGAAAAAGTCCCCCGCTGAAAACTCGGCTTTGCTTTCAGCCTGGGAACGGATATGGTCTTGGCAACTTTAATTTTCGATTCGACCCGCTTCGCCGATTGATGAATCTTTTCCCTTTTTCCAAAGGGACAAGTTTGTCTTATCAGCCCGGAGTTTTGACTATTTAATTACTACGGTAAGGAAGTTACGAAATTATAATATTCGAGCTCTTTGAAGTTATGCCTCGAACTTCATTAAGCATCGTTTACTTTCAGTGTATCACTTAGTAGGTCACTGAGTAATTATGAAGCTTCGTTAAAGAATTTTTCTGCTTTTTTTCTTCTTGGGAATTCAACATCGAGTTCCGAACGCCAGCTAAAATAAGGGATTTTCTTTAATTTACCCTTTGCGGGGTACAATTGCTATTGTAAACATACGATTTTAGCAAGTATGTAGGACACTTAAATTCGGAGTCACAGCACGTACGTACAGCCGTAGTCAGCAGATTCCGATACTTAAAGTTGTGGATCAAGAGACAAATGTTTTTAGCAAAGTTTTAAAAAAAAATGCTCCGATTTCTTGAAAAAAAAAAAAGGATTTTTTCTTTTTTTTCTTCCTGTTTTTTATGCTTTCTTTATTTAATGAATCGTTTTAGCATTGTTAAGATTAAGCAGCCAACAAAAAAAGCAGACAAATAAATATAAATGTAAATGCGACGTAAATGCTCGAAGTTGGCAGTTATAAAAATAAAAATTTAATTCGGTTTTTGAATTTACAAACAGACCCCATTGAATCATTAATGTTTTCATGAATACGACGTACAGCAGAAGCTCACTTGAAGTAGTCACAAATGAACGGGCGCAGTCAGCGCGTAATAACGGACACTTGACCTCAATATCAATAAATCAGCAGTTTCTCGGTAGTTTGTTTACGCGCACACCCCAGGCGAGAGAGAGAGGTTGAAAAAAAAGGAAACGACGTATAAACACACCCCTTGGTACGGCGAGGCGCACTTTTTCACCCAAATAGTGCCGCTCGGCCTATAAATCCCCACGACCGACGTTATTATTATACCGCGCGCAACTTTATCCCCATAAAGATGTAAATACGCGGGCAATAAGAAACGTCTCGCGGGAGCAAGACGCGCGCTAGCGCGCGATAAATTTCGCTCTGGCGCGCGCTCGGCGGCTTGATTAAAGCTCGGGCGATATCGGATCACTCGGCCCGGGAGGTGCACCAACGGGGGAGGAGGGGATCCGCGCCACAGGAAATTGACTCGATGAACCGACGCTACGTGTCGACCTTACACCGCGGACAATCAATTCGCGAGAACTGCCCCTAACTGACTCGCAGGGAACCATTCTGGAGATCTCTTACTTCTAACTACCGGAAAGTTGTTGTTAATGTTCAGAACCAATGATGTTTTATTGTTTGATTGTTGGATATCTTTTTAATTAAATACTTTTTTGCTACGTTTATTTATAGTTGCCACGTAAATATAGGTAGTTTTTTTACGTAAATTACAAGAGTTTTGAGTAGTTTTTGATCTAAAAATTATTTAGTAATTTCATTAAAAGTCTTCAAGTATTTGGAGCTGCAGATTATGATGTGATGAAAAATCTTATAACAATGTAGTTTGTGGAAAATCTCCGAATTTTTACAGAACTTTTCCTATGAGAATTTTAATTATGATTATAAATTGTTCATTGTGATAATTAATAATGTTAAGATTCAGATAAGAATTCCAAATGAATATTTTCCCTATGTTCCCTATATGGATATTTTCCCTATTTTCCCTATGGATATTTTCTTAAAAATTTCCTGGGTTGCAACGCATCTCACGATTAAATTTTTTCATACATATTGTTTGCGGTGACTTTAACATAATCTTTATAACAAATTTCTTTCAGTGTACTCACCAAATTTTGCTTTTGCATATTTTAATACGTAATTGAAATTTATTTTAATCAAGTTTTTTTCTATAATTATAGAATAAAATTAAATGGTTTGAATTTGTTTAAAATATAATTCAAAATTTAACATTTTTTTTTTGAAAGGCTGAAATTACCCGAAGAATTTAATATAAAATTATACAGAGTATAACTTATGAAATGACAAAATGTTTAAACAAGTTTTGAAACTATTCAAATTATCCCAAGCAATTTTACTAAAAAATAACCCAATTCAGAAAAGAACAATTCTGTCGAAAATCTCCATAAACGCTGACCTATTCATCCTCGGAGTAACTTTTTCGTAAATTAGTTCATCGAGTAACCCACATTCATACACCCGGTGAATTTCATCGGAACCCCGGGCAAGCCCGGCGACGACGTAGCAACCAGGGACGAGGTGAAAAAGCGACCCGGGGAATCGCCGGAATCGCCCCCCGCGACCCACAGAAATTTCCCCCTCGGCGTGGATCAATTCGGCCCTTTCGCCTCCCCAGAGATACAGACGGGCACGAAGCCATTCGGCGGTCGTCGTGCCGCCGCCGATAATACGGGAAACGACCAAGTGTCGGCCGAACGCCGCGAACGGCCGAAAATGAAATAGAGGTCACTCCGGCCGGGGCGTGCGGTCGGCCGAGGGAATCGCCGCGCGTCCCCGAGGACGGGGCCGCGCTTCATTTCCGAGGGAGGGACGATGCGTCTTTTTGATAAGGCTAACTTTGTTTGTTCTCCGCTCGCCTCGCGGGCTTCGGCCCGCAGCTGCGATCTTGCGCCGTTGAGCGAATGAGATACGCAAAAGATTTTTCTCTGCCGCGCAATTAGGGGCTTGGTTTCTTTTCTGTTTTTTTTTTCGTGGAAAATGAAGATATCCCGGGAGGATCTACGGTGGTCTTTTTTATAACCAATGGCGGGGGACAGGGTAATTTTCTTTTTTTCGGCGAGGAGTACGGAAGCTTTCGCATGGAAGAATCTCAAGTTTATTCGCGATCTTAAACTTTAGCTGCGATTTTTGTTTCGGTGCTTTTTAGCCGAATTTTAAAGGGAAAGCACGTACGCGAGATAAATGTGGCACTGCATTCGAGATGAAACACGATGTCTTACTAGAATTCGAAATGGATAAAGAGGAATAATATTCTTTTATCGGAAGTAGCAAGTGAAGTAATAATGTATACAGAAATCTTAAAATTTATGCAGCTGTAATAAAAATGGAATTTTACGTTGCTTGACTTACGGTACCTTATTCTCGGAAGAATTGTGATTTGAGTTGCTAAATAATATAAAATGCCTTCTTTTCTTTTATCTGATAAAGTTTTTACATATTCCGTTGAGTGAAATCAGTAGATATTATAAATAATCATTTTGATTTATTTCTTCGCGTTTGGAAAATTCTTATGATCTATCTGGGAGTCATATTGATAGTGTACAGCTTTTTACAAATTTTTTCTATTTGCTGCAGAGAACAGCTATGAGAGAAAACATCCTAAAAATTTTAGATCCATCATAGGATGAACAGATTTTTAGAAAAGCTGAATGAATAAAAGATATTTAAAGTACCTGAAAAATAGCAATCTGGTAAGTAAAAACATTTCAAACAATTTTATAACATTGTATTTAATTACGTTGGATATGAAGGGATTAAATTCTAAACCCCAACCTCGAAAATAAAAACATTTAAAGAATGTTATCGCATTGCATTTAATCAAGTCAGACGTAATGAAACGATTAAATCCACGTCACCGAGGGCATTATTTGGATATTTTATAATCTTAGAAAGTTACGAATTAATTGTAAAACTTATCAATGTTTTTTACTTTCTTTTTTGGAAAATGTATGCATTCAGTATAAAAGTGTTATTTAATTAGATGACGATTGTCAATTTGAAGTCAAATTGACTCGGAAAAGACTTTACTTTATTGAAGTCGATAACAAAACTTTTCTCAAATTGTACTCAAAATATCGCGAAACTTTAAATTCCGCGTTCCTGCAGGTACGCTCTCGAACCGCTTCCACGGAGCGCAGACTGGCCCCATTCGTCGAAATCAGCTGACCTCGACAGGGAAGCGAGCCCGAATGCGCGCGCGGGCAAAAAGCGCGGAAAACCGAAGGAGCCCGAGATAAGAGGCGGGCCGACGCTCTGCGGGCACGATCCCCGGTGCCGCTGGCCGATAATAAGCTCCTCTCTTCGCGCGATCTCGGCACCCTAATCGCGCGCACGACCAGCCCCGGATGTGCTCGCCGGGGCGTGCCGCGGCCATCTTGCCCGATCGTGATAGCTACCACCGGACCGGCCACTACGAATGCTCACCCCCCTTCTCATCCCCTCGCGATTCGCTAATGGAGCTTTTTTTTTTAAAGTTCCGAGTGGTGCTTTTTTCAAGCAGCCGGAGGAGGAATCGATTCCCCGGCTTTGTTTGCTAGCGAACGTTAAGTTAAGACTTTCTTTCGCTTTCGCATTTTATTAAACTTCGAGTTCGCGATTTTATTAAAGATACTTTTGTAAGCTATTGTTAATTAGCGTAGTAAGTTGTAAAGGGATCGCGCATCAATTTACTTTTTTAATGAATAAAATATAATTCAGTCATGAATTAATCAAATAATAATTCAATATGGATAATAATAATCCAATTTGTACAATTCCTGATTCTATTAATAAGAAGTCACCTGGTGTACCTAATCAACCTGTTAATTATTTTGAGAGATAGGACCTCATCTCTCAAAATAATTAACAGGTTGATTAGATACATCAGGTGACTAGTAAAAATAAAAGCTCTTGTTAATCTCCCCAAAAAAGTGATATCTCCAGGGGTATTAAATTTCAAATTAAAATTGACTTTTCACTGCCCCTTAAGTAGTCTATATTTACCGTCATTTATCTTCTTTTTCCTCGTCGAAGGGCCGGCTACGTTGGCTCCATTTAAAGAAGCTTCTTTCACGTCTTGCAGACGGTAATTTTTTTCTTTCTCTCTCTTCGAGCCGCCCCGGGGGCTTTTATTCCAGTGGAAAAATCGCGCACGCGAGACCGGGGAATTAGTTAAAACGGGACGTGCCCAGGTGGTGTCCGCGGCAACTGCGTTATCCCTATTGAGTTAGCGTCTGTAAAAGGATGCGCCTCCGCCGGCCGGCTGCGCATTTGCGAAGTAAAACTACACCGGAGGAAAAGAGTGTTGCAACGTCGCAATCAATTTGGACGTTTCAACGTTAAATCAGCTAAAAGTGCAGAGTTGTATTATTGTCTGCAATTGTAATTTATAAGGTTTTTAAACATTTGCATTTTTAGTTTAGCGGAGAATAATCCACTTTATATTATATGGGAGATATGTAAGTAGGGCACCCGAAAAAGTGAAACAGGTGGAAAAATAATATATGTTTGAAATATTTAATTTTAATAAAATTTTAATTTTTTTAGGAATGTATTATAAAAGTATTAATTTTTTAAATATTAAAATTAGTACTATTTAAAGGCAAAATATTACTTTTTTGTATAATTTTACTTCAGAATTGATATTTTTTTGTAAAATAAATCGTTTTCCTATAGGTATATTACTAATTTTGTTTCAAAGACCGCATGTTTTTATTTTAACCAGTAAAAGACTTCAATGAAATCTATCCTGAAATCTAGATCAAAAGGTAGGCGCAAAGTGTAACTAGCCTATTCAGCAAAGAAGTCGAGAGTGAGAAAGAGAACAGAAAGTGAGAGAGAGAGAGAGAGAGAGAGAGAGAGAGAGAGAGAGAGAGAGAGAGAGAGAGGCTGTCCGAAGACGAACAATAGCCGGCATCTCTTTGACTGCATAACGATGCGAGTAGTCCAAGATGCCGGCAAGGAACTGCGTTCTACATTTTACTTGTTTAGTTTTTCTGCGAGTATTTCTTTTTGTTTACTTTATTATACTACGTTTTTCATCTTGTTATTTTCTTCTCTGATACAATTTCCTGTGTCTCTATATGATCAGTATCCATTGATAAGCAAAACGAGCAAATCTAACAAAAAAGTTGATTGATATAAACAAATTTTTATTTGTAACATAATAAAAATCAGGGTTGATTCAAAGATGAACGCTTTTCGCATTTTATAATGGTCTGCAATTTTAGAAAGTAATTTTATTTTATCAATGATTTTATAAAATATGATTTTATTAAAAGACGAAAAATATCTCACATTTTATTTATCTCACATTTTATATTATCTTCGAGATTTTACACGCGTCACATTGATTTTTTCAGCTTACTCGACGTTTTACGTCTCGGTGTTCCGTTAGAGCAGCAATTCGCTGCAGTTGCAGTACGTTTTTGTAGACGATCGTAGTTTTAAATTTTAGAAATTCAACTCGAGCAGCATTTGTCTTTCAGTGTTTAAACAGTGAAGTATTCATTACCACCTCCAAAATCAGTTAAAAATTACAAGTATTACGATACGTTTTAAACCATATTGCAAGCATGTCTATATCTCTCAAGGGCATCAGTCATTTACGGACTCCAGTAAAACGATACCAATGAATTTCAACGATTTCCCAGTAAACTGATTGATTCGCGGCGCTCTAATGCACATTTATTGCAACACCAGCACGGCCAAACGTACTTTACACTCCACGATGAAAATTCATCGCATTTTATAACCGCCAATAAATATGCAGCATTATCGAATAAAACGCAGCACTTGCCGCGATTCTCTGAAAACTAACGCTGCAATTCCTGATCGATGCGGAAATACCGCCGTTGGAAATTCCACTAGCGATCGATGCGTGCAACTTTCGACCGATGCATCGAGGATTCCCGGTCGCAAGCTCCCGTCGTAGGGCTCCAAAGGCCGCGGCGGATCGTCCCGGTCACGAAGCGTCTCCTGTTTTTTGTACCTCCTTCTTCTCGACAACACTCGGCGCAGCTGGAGCTCTCCCCCGCGACCGATCGATCGCAAAAAGCTCCTCGTGCTTACACGCATCCTCGGATTCCCGGCGACGTGATTAAAAAAAGAAAGAGGCGAGTGGGAGGAGGACGGCGTGCGCGAACATTCCCGTAGCAAGTCGGCTTTATATTGCTATCTCGAGTATTTTCGAGCCGAGAGAGGAGCTCTTTGCATCTGCGTTCCCTTATTTCGCGCGCGCGCGATTTCTCCGTTCTTTTTTGCGTCTCTTGCGTTTAATTTAAGCTGCGAGGGTGGCGCCGGCGACGAGAGAAGCCTCGGGACGTTCGACTTAATTTGACTTTTATCGCGCGGGAATATCTTAAGTGGAAACAGAAACACCCGGTGGACGGGTTACATCGCACAGAGTTTAACGGGAGAGAACAAATTTAACTTTTTTTTGGAATGTGTTGATTTCATTTCCTTTTTAATTTAATCGAGGAATTAATATTTATGCATTCTTTTATGAATGTAGTGACACTTTCTATCGATTGATGGCTGAATGAGAAGCTTATTTTTGAAGGCATTATATATTGACTGTACCTTACTTTAGATACTGTCAGCGAATAAAAAAAGGGAAACATAAAAATTTTAAAGTATCATTAATCTCGATAATTCATACAATAATCGTTGTCAAAATTTATATGTAAACATTTTAATTCGTAACTTAAAATTCTTTTGCGGAATCAATCAATGTGCATTAAGCTTTTCCGCGGCACTGAAAACTCGTGACTGTCGCGAATAAGAGTGAATTAAATTCGCCTTCTTAACTCCTCCACTAAAGCGTTAAATTAACGCGTACTTAATTACAGGGATTTAAAAGCGCAACTTTCCGTAGGATGGTGATAAGGAACTCGGAGGCGCTTCTTTCTTCCTCGCAGCTGCTACCTCGTTAATTCCCACCTTCCGCGCGTTTTCCCGAGAGCGCGCCGAAGAAGCGATAAACTTCTTTCGGGCGAACCCGTCGACAAAGTGTCCCTTTGATCGAATCCCCTTGACGCAACGCGAATTTGATCACTGGCCGATCGACCTGAGCGCGGCTGCGGGGAAAAGTCATTTTCTATATGTATCATCGACCGGGCGATCGGTAATCCAATTTACGATCGTGTATTGCGGTCTGCGACTTCGATTCTTCCTTTTTTCTTTTCACCGATCCTTGTATTATAGCTTGTTTCGCTCGGCTCGAAATCGATGTGTTCTTTGAATTTTATGTAAACTATTTCCTTCGTACTATAGCACTGCATCAAATTATCGCGAAGGCGTGAGGATTTAAATTGAGTTGCGTAAGTTGTAAAAAAAATATTGACCACCAAATTGACTTATGGACTATCGTCGTTCGTTTTACAGATCTTTGTAATATGTGTAAAGTTGAATAAGTAAAATAAATTAATAGTCTTATTTAATCGAATGTATTTTCCACTTATTGTATTTAGAGGAAAACTCTTGACGTAGAATGCCTGATTATTCACTTAAGTGAAATTTCATTTATTCAACTTTAAATAAATGATACTTTTAATTACAAGCTTTTGAGATTTAGTCTATTCTTAAACTTTGTAACCTACGGTGTTACATAAAATTGCTTTTAAAGAAACTTTAATTCATTTCTTTTATTCAAGTCTTTTCGTAAAATGAAATTAAACAAAAGTAAATTTTCATAATTTAATTTGCTAAAAGAAATTGAAACTTGTTTGAGATATTTATGTAAATCACCAGGAAAAAATGTCGAAAAAGAGACTTCCTCAAGGTTGCTACAAAATTTATGAAATATATTACGAAATATATGCAATAATTTTGGATAACACAAAAATTTGAATCAATGCACGAAAAAATGTAGCCGTTCAAAGATTAGCACATTGACCGACTACACACGTACTCTTTACATTAAAGGATAACGCAGCTATATAAAAGAGGCAGGAAAACTCTCATTGAGTCAGTATGTTGAAAAAGTGTATTTTAAGTTTTCAATAAGTAATAATGTCGAAGTTACCGTTAATCTTCTTAGCGGTGCTGCTGGCAGGGTGCTGTGCACACGAGGTATGCAGATCAACATTTTATTTAAACTTAACTGCATAGATATGACTGGCGTTTTCAGTAGTAGAATAATTTGTTTACTCCTGACAGAGTCATCACGGCTACCATGATCATCCCCATCAAATAGAGTACACATACTTTGAAATTGATAGCAGCGACGAGGAGGCTGCGTACAGTAACGAAGAGGAGACGGCATACAGCGATGAAAGTGCCTATCCACACGCACAATACAGATTCTTTCAAATTGGCAGCGACGAGGAGGCTGCGTACAGTGATGAAGACAGTTATTCAGACGAGAAAGAGTACAAATTCTTCCGCATGGGCCACGCTGACAACACCCGTGGCTATTACGGTTATTTATATGATGACCACTACGGAGAAAAACGTTATTGAAGTTTTGACCATCTAAAAGTGAATGAGTGAGTGTCGGAAAGAGCCCCGTGATCTTTTCAAACTTGTATGCTCGGCAAAAGAAAACCGGGTAACCTTTTTTTGGTATGCTTCGTTACAAAGAAAAAGACCAAGCAAACTCATTGTTAATTACAGTGCTCATTGTTCAGCAGCATATAAAATCGTGACTTTCATTAAAAAGAGCGTTTTCAAAAGCAACGACAATCAATAAAATTGGAACGTACCGCTGGTTGTTTAACTATAATTTTTAAAATCGATAAGACAATTAATTTATTGTAAATAGTAGTGAAAATTTGTTTGAACAAAACTATTTTTTAAACCATTTTTATTAAATAAAACGTCTCTTCCACAAATATCATTTGCTTAATAATTTTTTGCAAATAGCAATAATTTACATAAACCATTTGTTAATTTATGTTTTTGTTTCTTACGAAAGAATTAACAATACTCATTGACGCGAGAAAAAAAGAATCAGAAAACAAAAGTTTACTTGAACATTCTTTAATCAGGGAAAATGTCGACCGATTTTATCTAAAAATTGTAATGCAATAATTTACTTTCGCATAAAATCGGCTAAGCAAACATCCATTAGTAACTCTGAAAGCTGCTACATATTCTTGTACTAAAAGCTAAAGAAGCATTTCAACAACAATAGCAGCAAATGCATACATCTCGAGTGAACATCGAGACAAACGCCAAAACGAGAAATCTGCCTCATTTAAAAAAATCCATATCAAAGTGGGCGCACTCCAGGAGACACTTCGGGACAAAAGCAGGCACTAGACACAAAGAAGCGGACGCGTATCAAAGCCGCCCGTCGGCAGATACGAAATCGTCCGCGACGCATTTATAATTTTGCCAGGTCGTAATCAAAAGACTCTCGGCTCGGCGCAGCGTCACTCCGGTAGTGATTGCCAAAGTAATTTCTCCCGGGGAGCGTAAAGGGTAGGTAATTACGCGTAATTAACTGATTGAGTTTCCACGAAAGTGAGTCGGCGGGAAGCCGGCGCGCCGTACCTTTTTCCTCGCCCTTCGCGTTTTTTTTTTGCGTTTCTCATCCTTTTTTTTCTACCTTTCGGGGGCTAACGAGTAAGTCGTGCGCCTGCGCTTTCGGGGCCTCGGTATATTTACATCGGCAGCGATCAATCCGTCGGTTCTTAATTAGAATGGCCCCTCTCGGAGCCAACATTATCGGGTATATGAGAATTCTGCTTTGCCTGGGACGATTCGTCGATAACGAGACGGGCTAAATTCACTTGCTAGTCGACGGATCAAATAGCAAATGGTCTGGAGAGAGCGAGACAGAGAGAGGGAGAGCCTTTGCTTTCGACGTCGAGTTTCCCTGCTTCGACGATACTTCGAGAGGAGATTATAGACTTTTTTAATTCGATTTCGCGATTTGTGCATTGGTATTCCTGTAATGTTGCGTACCGATATATTGCGAAATTCCGATCATTATAATGATGTATTTCCAATTTTGGTATTAAGAGACGATTTTTTTTTATTTTATTGTACATACTTTTATCATATTAATATATACAAGTAACTCGTAATAAAATAGCCACTCAAACGTGCAAATATGTCCTGTCCATTCATATCCTTCATGATAAATGTAGGGAAGAGGAAATTAATTGATCACATTACATTACAAACGATCTTCTAGCTTAATAATTTGAAATGATTACCATAAATGAATAAATAAATTTTTTATTTATTCAAAATTATTTGACATTTATGCAATTTTCAAGCTTTAAGAAACTGTTTTATGACGTTCAATTTGGACTTTAATACCGGGAATATCATATTTATACAAATTAATATTTTCTTTCGCATTAACTTATAACATATTGATTCTGAGTATTGATAAAATTATTAAATTTATGTTTCATTTCATGCTAATAAGTTTCTAAGAATAGTGTTATACATAGACATCATTCATAATTCAGTTCATCTATTCATTTTTACTCAGACCGCTCGTGCGGCTTCGTTACACCGAATTGACGGGATTCTTCTAACTCAATAAAGATTCACTGTAGACACCAATTGAAATGGCTTTCTATAATTTTTTTGCAACGCACATCTTACCTCGACATGGCTATTTTCGCTGTAAGTGAAATAAAAGGCGCAACACCCGCGCGACAGTTTGTTCGATAAATTTTCATTAGCTTCGTTTATTTGGCCGATAGAAGCGGTAAATATTTTTCAAGAACTTAGAAGACAATTGCTTCTAATTTTGCCAGTGCAGAAGAGCCATCAGAAAAAGAGGAAGAGAAATGGTGCGAGGGATCGGCCGCGCAGCCCCTCGACAAACCTTCCTCCTGACCGTCGCGATTCGAGTGGCCTTGAAACCCCATGTGGCCACCATATTTCACTTCTCGAAACGCTTCTCTGTGACCTGAGACCTCTTGAGAAGAAACAGTTTAATTTCTACAGTCAGTAGCCAGTACAGTGGCGTACTTGCAGTACATCTTTAAAAATTAAACTTAGAAGCCATTTGTTGACTGTATTTTTATTAGTTTGAAGCATTTAATATAAACTAATAACTGCAAGTGCCATTAATTTTGTTTTTTAATGTTTTAACTAATTCTCTATAGTAAACAACAAATATATATTTAATAAAGGCGTTGAACGTTTTTTTGTGATTAAAGAATAATATTATGTGTATTTTATATTTTTCTCAATTGTCAATATCAGATAATACATGTTGCATCAAATTTTATAAAAAAATAGTGCAAAGATTATAATAAATTTAAACTGACTATACTATTAAGAAGACTAAAAAGATGCTAGAAAAATATTTAAGTTCGAGGAGAGATGAGTGGGGGAGGCATTTCTTTTCGGGTAGTACGCCACTGACGCTCTATGGGCTACCGCTCAAAGTCAGCTTTATGAAAGCTTCTTCTTCAGTCTCGGATCTGCTCTTGAGCTGCGCAGACTACGGCCACTAAATTCAATACAAACCGACCAAATACATCGACGGCGCTCGAGAGCAGAAACGCTTCCTCTTCCGGCTCCGTTGCAATAATATTTCGGGATATTAAAAGCACTCGGTGTACAGAAGTCGTAATAAACCCTTCTTCCTCACGGCGAAGCGAAAAGTATTGATTAAAAGGTGTCTGTTATTTTATTGAAAATTAGAATTAAAGAAACGAAACGCAAAACGTACGCGTTACTTGGAAATTTTTAGTGCGAATCGTTCAATTTTAGTGAATCTGTGATTACGGACGTCAGCAAAATGTTCGTCGAACTATTTTTCACATTGGTTTTGTCGCTCGGCACGCGGGCCAATCCGACGACCACCCCGCCGACGATGTCCGTACCGAGCACCGAGATCAACATGTGCCCCTGCGACATCGCAAACGGCACGGCGGCTCATTCGCCCAAGATCCCGAGCACAGTGATCCACGGTATGACCTGCATGTGTCACACGGGTCCGGCTTCGGGTAGCGTGGCTCGCGACGACTACCGGTACAGCCCGGGCATCGGGGCCCACAAACTTCACACCCGCGCGGCTACCTGGAACGAGGCGCGCAAGATGTGCAACGAGGAGGGCGGATACCTGGCCATTGTCAATTCGCTCACCGAGGCCCACGTGAGTTCTGCCGTTATTCTTGTATTGTAATAAGAAATGCAAAGGCAATGTTTGAAATTCGAATTTGAAAAATGTTTGTTTATATACGTTTTGTGCTTGTTAAAGGGATAAAGTTAAATTGTTATACAGAAAAAAAAATAAATAAGCGATCAATGTTTCGCATCATGTAAAATAATAGTTGAACAGAAGGACTGATATTTAATTTTATTACAATTTGTTAAAAATTTCCTAACGCAATTAAATTATACTATCATAGTCTCAAACATATTTACAATAAATCGCAGATGTTCACTTTAACTCCTGTTCTTGGAATGTCTCGACCACCGTTTTTCATTTTCGTAGAAAAAAAGATCGCCTTTCTTCCCCCGCAAGTAGACCTCATAGCGCGACATTGTCCTCGAAGTCGAGGTCTCGAACCCACTATAAAAGTCCCTCTTTGGCTCGACAGGTGCTGAGGGACATTTTCACAAAGGCAGGCCCGGTGAAGGGAGCGTCGTACCTCGATCTGGCGTACGTCGGCATCCACGACCTGTACAAGGAGGGCGAATGGGTGACGATATTGGGCGAGTCGCTTTTTAAGACGGGCTACACCGTCTGGTCGGACAAATGGGGCGGCCAGCCCGACAACGGCGGTGGCAATCAGAACTGCGGTGTTTTCCTCAAGGAGGGCGGCCTCGACGACGTCAACTGCAACGTGCCCTTCGCGTTCTTCTGCGAGCTTCCCATGACGTACATCATGCATTAAGCCAACTAATGTAGCTGTTTTAATTATTGTTAAATTTTAATTCAATATTCATGTATGAGGTTCATTTATCTTAATATCATTTTAAGCGTCAAATTTGTAAGAATTTTAATTAGGATTAAATAAAATTGTACATTAATCAATTCAAGATAATTTTAATAATTATTAAAAAATGAGATAATAATATAATGTATGTTTTATGTAAAATGTATGTTTATTGTAAAAAGAAAACTTTTTTTTAAATAAAAGCGAAAATCAAATGGAATTACTTATTTTTAAGATCTGCATTGTCAGTAGAACAGGAATCCCCTTCGTTCCAAGAAGCGTACATCGCTTATCATTGATCAAATAGAAATTATTTATCAGTTTTATTGATATAAAAATTCTACTATCGACAAATAGTTTTAGCTTTACTTGATGTAATAATATCCAAAGATTGATGAAGTGAATTTTGAATTTTCTGCAATTTATCTTTAATTTGCAAATTAAGTCTGCAATTATTGTACAAAATTCTGTATTTAAATATTTAAATCTGATGTGTCATCCGATTAAATTGCATTTTCTTCTTTACTATACAAAAAAGCTTCCTCTATGAGGAAGCAAAAAATTTTTTTAATCTTATCAATAATTTTAATCGATAATATTAATCCAATGGATCTATATAATAACTCATAATACAATGATAGTTCAGTTAGTATCATACCTATTTAACAGCATCGAATATTGAAACGCTCACCAGTTTTATCAGAATATTAAGAATTGTAGAATTATTGATTTTTTATTTTTAACAATAAAAGTTAAATAAAAAGGGAAACTGTCTTCTATACTTTAACGAGTAAAATGTGGTCGATAGTTATCGTTGCTTTCTCTCTTCTTTTCAAAATCCAGACGGCATCAACGAAGTCAGTAACTTCTACTAATAACCAAGAATTTTTTGCCGTATTGGGAAAGAGTAATGGAGTTGAATCATTGGCTTCAAGTAACTCTATAGAGTTAATTTGTAAACTTCCACAAAGGGACGATTACGTCTATACAAATGGGGTTGGCGCTCATAAATTGCACACCGATGCTAGGACATGGAACGAAGCGCGAAAAATCTGTAAGGAGGAAAATGCACGTCTGGCAATCGTTAACTCGAGAGCGGAAGAAAGAGTAAGTAGTTGTATATTTTTAGTTTTTATCATCACGCATATTTATTCTTCTCTTTGATTTTTTGCCGTAGGTCCTCACGGATAAGTTGAATAAATCAGCAAATGCAATAACCGGAGCCACGTCTGTGCAGGCAGCTTTTCTCGGAGTTCACGATTTGTTTGGTGATGGTGACTGGGTGACAGATTCGGGAGAATCTCTGTATACTGCAGGCTACGAACACTGGGCTATCGGACAGCCTGATAACTGGAAAAATTCGCAACATTGCGTGGCTGCTCTTGTAGGTGGTGGAATGGACGACGTTGGCTGCAATGTTACTTTATCCTTCTTCTGCGAATTATCTTTGTCATGCAATTTAAGATAGATGTTATATTTTAAATAGACTGTAATTTTTAGTAGAACTTTTTTCTCCGTGTATTAATGTATTGCAAAGTGAAATGATATGAAATTTCGTTTAATTCATTGTTGTAATAAAAAAGGTCAAGTGAACATATTATGTTGCAATTCTATTGAATAAAGATTGTTTGCCATCAAATGGAATCACTCATGTTTTAAAATAATACGATTGCAAATAATCTTTATTGTATAAAAAAAAATTATTAATCTAATCAATCATTTAAACCCTATAGAGGAAAACACTTTAGGTATGTTATTTAGAAATTATCTTTTATTTTTCTTTTAGCCAAGTTCGATTAGTGTTAGATTTGTTTGAACAAATATTGAAAAATAAAAAATGTAACTCACTGTTAATTGATTTAAATTTTTCCTTAATATCATGATGCTAATAGTTAAATGTTCTTTTTTCTTGTTCTAGATTAGCAAAAAAGTTTTGACTCTAAATAAATATTTAACATTCATAAGAATACTATGGAAAAGAAGTTCTATATACCAATACATTGGTAATGCTCTTTCAACGTATAAATAATTAGTCATTTTACTAAGCGATTATTTCGTAATATTATAATGTCTCTTTAAATTTTTAAGCAGTTTTCACTGTTACTTTCTCTTTTATGCGATTATTTTATTTAACATTTTAATAAAAAATTTGATAAATAAAAAGTAATATAAGGAAAAAACTTTTCCTCCTCTGATAGACTTGCTATATCGCTTACTCATAAAACCACAGATGAAATAAAAATGACTGAAGCAGTCTGTATTCAAGAGTAGTCTCCGTTTAAACTCGAAGCGCTCAAGGCTTGCTTCTCACCTGTGGTTACCACATTTTAAAATTTTAATATTTAGTGTTGATTAAAAAACTGAACAAAACATTTTTTTTTAAAGCAACAACTGTTACACCTTATTCTCCGAAGTCCGTATACCAGTAAGTATTAATTAATTTATATTTACTGTAAGGAGTAATAATAGAAATATAATTTTAAAACAAATCGACATTTCCTCACAGCTATTTTATAGTTCAGTCTTTTAACGATGTATTTCTATTCTATTATCATTTTTTCAACAATTTTTGTGGTTCAAACACTGGCATTGAACAATCAGATTTTGCACATGTGCATGGCAAATGAAACTGTAACTGTGCAAGTTATAACGGGTCTAAAAGACAACGTGACTTGTCATTGCGAAGCAGTATTTACAAAGCATCCAAATATTAGGGAAGATTACACTGAAACTCCAGGAATTGGATGGCATAAGTTGCACAGAGTTGGAAAGACGTGGAACGAGGCGCGGAAAATTTGTAGAGAAGAGAACGGAGAACTGGCTGTTATCAATTCCAAAGCCGAGGAAGCTGTAAGAATAATTTACCTTCAAATTGCGTTTTAAAATTTTAATAATTAATCACCCTTTTTTCTCGTTCAACTAGGTTTTACTGAATATGCTGAAAAATGTATCACTCACAATAGTTAACAGCCAAAATAAAAGACAAGCACTTCTCGGCATTCACGATTTATTCCACGAGGGTGAGTGGGTGACGATATTTGGCGATCCTCTTTTTTCAACTGGTTATGCGGAGTGGTCCACTGAACCTTGGGGATCGCAACCGGATAATTTGGGCAACAATCAGAATTGTGGTACTTTAGTATTGAATGGTGGCTTGGATGACGTCTACTGTCACGATAAATTTGCGTTCTTCTGTGAAGTACCTTATACGTGTCCAAAATAATTAAAAACAATTTACAATTTACATGTCAATTTTTTAAGTAAATACGAAGATACAAATAATATGAACTTTAATAAAAACATTAATGATTTACATTAATAAAAAATAATTGGCAAAATATAAACTGCGATAAAATTATTTTTGATAAACACATCCTGAACAAACGTTGATAAGTGCATCACTAGCCATACACCAATTTCTGCTTGGTTATTTAGCTGCAGAAGTGGGAGAAGCTGTTTTATACAAAATAAAATTCATCCTCCAAAGTGTCTCGAGGAAGAGACTCCAGTAAAACCGGTACTCAAGGTTAGTCTGCAGTCTGTTTGGACCATTCACATTCGTATGTGTTAAACTACTAGTTCGGTTGGTTTTAACTTCCATTAATTTAATTTAAAAAATAATGATTTTATTGATATTTAAAAAAAGTTATTAATAATTACGATTGAATGTTTTGCATTGTCTTTTAAACCTCACATATCTTTAGCGGTTACCAACAAGTAAGTACATATCGCGAGAGCTGCATGTAAGGTTGTATTCTTAAATAACATTAATCTGCTTTTCTGTTTAAAAATTTTAAATAATTTATAATATTTATGTTTAAATATGTTTAAATTACTGAAAATTACTCAGTTTTTAAATAAATGCTAACCTAGTTTATTACTAGAAAATATAAATCGAAATATTAATTATAAGTTTATTATAATTGCACTTTTCAGCATTGACAAAAATGCATCGGAATTTTCAAATTTTTTTAATGGCTTTATTGGGAAATGGTATAGTTTCGTCGAGTAATGAACTGAATCTTAGTTTTTGTATGGCAAACCAAACTGTTTCTGTACAAATCAAAACAAGTCCATATAACGACGAATTAACTTGCACGTGTCAAGCTGACCTGATGAATTATGTCATACCCAAAGAAGACTATGTGCATACACCAGTAGGCTCATTCAAACTTCATACTAACGCCAATACGTGGAATGAAGCACGAAAAATTTGCATCGAGGAGAATGCACATTTAGCTATAATTAATTCTTATGCTGAAGAGGCCGTAAGGAACATTTTTTCTTAGTATTTGTTCTTTGGACTAAAGTATTTAAATTTATTTTTAGGTTCTCGTGGAAATGCTACTTAAGCAGCGAAAAAATATAAGAAGAGCTGCTAATAAAGAAGAGGCTTACCTGGGCCTCCATGATATATTTAACGAAGGCGAATGGTTAACTGTATTTGGAGAATCCATTTATGCGACAGGTTACACAAATTGGTCGACGACATACTGGGGTGGTCAGCCGGATAACAAAAATAATAAACAAAATTGCGCAGCACTTATATATCAGAGTGGAATGGATGATGTACATTGCCATGAACGATTTGCTTTCTTTTGTGAATTACCACTGAGTTGCGCCGTGTAAGCTTTTTAAATAAATACTTCAGTAAGTGAAAAACTTAATAATGTTTTTCTTACATTCTTCTTATTTTTAATCACTTTGTGTCAATATTTATATTCAGTGATATAGTGTAATATTTGATTATTAAATTTTTATTTAAATAGCTACTTTTGTACTACCACTTCTGTAAGAATCATTATTCGTACCACAGAAGTGGGAGAAGTAGTTTGATAAACACGAAATTGTTCATCCAAAACGTGTCGAGGAAGAGACTCCAATAAAACCGGTACTCAACTACCGGTTAGTCTGCAGTCTGTTTTGATCCTTTCTCATTCGTGGGAGGAAAACTGCTAGTCTGTTAAGTAAAAAATCTAATGTTTTGAAACTAATAAAAGAATACTGTAAAATATAAATTAGTTTTTGCAAAATCTTATTTAAAAATCTAATACAACTGAATTTTTCAGCTCTTTAAAAAAATGTATCGACAATTTCAAATCTTGTTAATTGCTTTATTGGGAGATGGTATAGCTTCAAACGATGAGATGAACCTTAGTCTTTGTATGGCAAATCAAACTGTTTCTGTAAAAATCGCAACATATCCATATGATGACGATTTTACTTGCGTGTGTCAAGCTCGCTTCGACAACTATGCTGTAACCACAGAAGGCTACGTTCATACGCCAGTAGGTTCATACAAACTGCACACTAATGCGATGCCATGGAATGAAGCACGAAAAATTTGCAACGAAGAGAATGCACATTTAGCTATAATCAATTCTTATGCTGAAGAAGCTGTAAGCAGTAACAAATTTTTCTATAATATTTATTCGTTCAATTAAAGCTATGAATTATTTCAGGTCCTCGTAGAAATGCTACTTAATCAGCGAAGTGATATAAGAAATATAAAAAGTGGTCGTAATGAATCTGCTTTCTTGGGACTCCACGACATGTTTAAAGAAGGCGAATGGGTAACTATATTTGGAGAATCCATCTATGCGACTGGTTACATAAATTGGTCGAAAACTTATCGGGGTGGCCAGCCAGATAACAAATTCAATGCTCAAAATTGTGCCGCACTTACGTATCAGAGTGGAATGGCTGATGTAAATTGTAATGTCCGATATGCTTTCTTTTGTGAATTGCCACTGAGTTGTGCAGTGTAAGTTATTGAGTCTGTGAAAGAACGTAATTACCTTTATTATACACTTCATTTTTTAATACTTTTGCATTTGCATAGTTAAAAATTGTGGAATGGGGTTGCAGACTAAAATGTTACATTTAAAATATCAATTTATCACAATATTTTTATTATAAAAATTTAATTTTTAGTATTAATTTAGAATGTAATTTACTGCATAAATATTTATTATTTTGTATTTAAAGAATCTGTCAAGTATTCTTGTAAAACAGATGTATAAATAAATATACTCTTTTTATTCTTCTCGGTATTGTTTTTAGTATGTAAACGTTAAGATATTGAAAAATTACGTCTCAGAATGCTTTAATCGTGAGTATAAATAATGTCATTCAAGAGATTAACATAATGGTTACCCGTACATCATTGATTATTTTATTACTTCTTTTATTCTTTTACACTGTGAAATATATAAAGTATATAAATAGTTTAAAAGTTGTTGGTATAAATAGTTTATCAACCCAAATTATGACTTTTAAATAAAAAAGTGTCAGCCTATTTAATATTTTAATGGTATCAGTAAATGCATGATGAAATATCCCAACCATTTTTTCACATTTATTTTAAAAACATACATTTACGAGTTTGTGGTTTCCGCGATCAAGTCTACCAAGACTTATCTCCTAAAGATTGGTTTTATGCATACATTTTCCTCAGTCTCTTCCAGGATTCCGTCCGACGCAGATCGCTAAGCGGGAATTGATAAAAACTTTATCGAAAATACTAGTACTTTAGTGCCTTCGTATACGAAAATAAGTTCAAATCAATAATATAAAATGTGTAGAAATATCCGTGTTAATTTAAAAATATTAATAGTGACTCAAGTTATTTTTGCTGCATCAGCAGAAGTATTGAGTAAACAAATGAATCTTCACTTGTGTTCGAACAACCATACCATTGGTGTGCAAATTATGACCAAAGAAAACGGAGTAGATGTTAGTTGTCAGTGCCAAGCAGGGCCAGCAGACGATCCATGGTTAAAAGAAGATTACGTGCACACTCCTGGAGTTGGTTCTCACAAGCTACACACTAATGCAAAGTCGTGGAATGAAGCCAGAAAAATATGCAACGAGGAAAATGGACATTTGGCTATTATTAATTCTAAATTAGAAGAATCTGTGAGTATAATTGCACTGTAATTTATTTTATTTTGCAATTTAAAAAAAGATTGGCTTAATTATGGATTTTTTAATGGGTATTTGTTAAATATTCTTTTTACCAGATTCTTGTAAACATGCTGAAAAAAGCTGAAAAATCAATAAAAGGAGCGTTAAATACCGAGGAGGCGTACCTCGGAATTCACGATTTGTATAAAGAAGGAGAGTGGGTGACCATTTTCGGAGAATCGCTGTACTCTACTGGCTATTCGTCGTGGTCATCTACTTATTGGTCAGGTCAACCAGATAACCTCGGAGGGAATCAAAATTGTGGCGCAGTCCTTTCATTGACTGGAATGGACGACGTATTTTGTCATGATAAATTTGCATTTTTCTGTGAATTACCTTTAACTTGTTAGTTACGCTGACATTTCGTAATTACATTTATTAATTTAGATAGTATCATGAAAATGTTATAAAACACATTTTATAACTAAAATTTGCTGTGATTGAGTGATGCATTTTGTAATTTATTGTTAATCCAATAGGTAATTTGAATAAAATCAGTAAAAGTGTCATTATTTATTAAAATATAAGATAATATTACATATAAGTTATATACAGATATTGTTGGTATCTTACTCATTCCTACCTGTAAGCACATAAAATAAACAGTTTAAAACATAAGATGTCATTTGTCTGACTTCAATACGATATATAATATAACTTTATTGTATTGAAAAAAGGCGGTTTAATCTAATCGATAATTTTAATCAATTGCACTAGTAAGTATATATATTAATCTACATCAGCAAGAGTCGGTTACTTTCACATCCATTCCTAACAGTAAACAATTAAAACTTTCTGAATACTGTATAAAAAGACAAGAAAAAATCCACCTTAGTAAACGAAATGTGGTTCCTAGTGATTGTTGCTTTATCACTTCTTTTGGATCTCCAAGTGGTATCAACGAAGTCAATAACATCTACCAAAAATGAAGAATTCCTTGATCTAATTGTAAAGAACTATGCTGTTGAATCATTGGCTTCACGTGACTCCGTTGAAATAATTTGTCAACAACCTCAAAGGGAAGACTATATCTTTTCAAATGGGATTGGTGCGCATAAGTTGCACACTTACGGAAGGACATGGAACGAAGCTCGAAAAATCTGCAAGGAGGAAAACGCACATTTGGCAGTCATTAACTCAAAAGCAGAATCAAAGGTTAGTAACATGTATTTTAGCTTTTGATTAGGATGCTCTCGAAAAAATAGCTACTTCTGTCTCTAATTTTTATAATATATTTAACATTGTGGTGTCAGTTTCTATAAAATCTTATCTAATTTAGCCTACAGTGTACAGCAAGGTTATTAAAATTATTATAATGTTTTGGTATAGATTCTTTGGGACAAGTTGAATAAATCTTCAAATGCAATTACGGGAGCAGCGTATCCGGCAGGGGGTACTACATATATATACGCTTATGTGGGAGTACATAAGTTATTCGGTAGTGGTGACTGGGTGACAGTTACAGGAGATTCTCTTTATTCGGCAAATTACGAGGGCTGGTCAGTGAATCAGCCTGAAAACTGGAAAGTCAACGAGTATTGTGTAGCTACTAGCAGTATTGATGGTGGCATGCACGATTTTAACTGTAACACTAAGTTACCCTTCTTCTGCGAATTACTTTTATCATGTAAAATCAGATAGGTGCAATAACTGAAATAATAATATGTTTTTAAAATAGTTATTACTATCCGGTCTGAATTAATTTGTATCAAACTAAATAAAAATAAGAAAGAAATCAATGTTATCACTACTTTAAAATTGTGAACCACTAGGAAATCCCTATTCAATTTAATTTATCACGATAAGGATTTGGTAATGAAAATTGTATTGAAAAAAATTAAATCAAATTGATAATGTATCGAATAATGATTAAATTAATTGCTTCGATGATCTAATCGATGATTATTAATCTTTTCAATAACATAATCCGTGATTAATTTTATCTAATCGCTAATTTTAATCAATTGTACGAGTATGTTCACACAATAATGCTTATTGCAACGACTAAGTTAGTTTTTTATGCATTTCTTAGCTGTGACCATTAAAAATTCGTGTCATCAGAATATCCATAATCATACTAATACCGAATATTCAATTTAAATAAAAAAATTAAATAAAACAAATATCTTAATTAATTTCATGAGCAAAATATGTGGTTATTAATTATTGTTAAGTTATCTCTTGTTTTCGAAATCTATTCAGCCTCAACGTCAGTAACTCCTGCTAGTAGTCAGCAATTCTTTGATATAATTGCAAAAAGCTACGCTGTTGAATCATTATCATCTCAGGACTCTGTAGAGGTGATATGTCAACTTCCACAAAGGGACGATTACGTCTATTCAAAAGGGGTTGGTGCATATAAATTGCACACTGATGCAAAGACGTGGAACGAAGCGCGAAAAATCTGCAAAGAGGAAAATGCACATTTAGCAATCATTAACTCTAAAGCAGAAGAAAATGTGAGTAACTGATACTTGTTATAATTTCTAATTAAAAATCAATATCGTAAGAAACTTAACTATTTTAATCTTGAGATCCATCAGTAACATTTTCCTGATATTTTGACGTAGCTTCTCACGGAAACATTGAATAAATCAGCAAATGCAATAACCGGAGCCGCGTCTGTGCGAGCAGCTTTTCTTGGAGTGCACAATTTATTCGGCAGTGGTGACTGGGTGACCGTTTCGGGAGAATCACTTTATGCTGCCGGCTATGAGAACTGGTCCGTCGGACAACCTGACAATTGGAGAGGTTCAGAACATTGTGCGGCTGCTAACATTGTGGGTGGAATGGACGATGTTAACTGCAACGTTACTTTAGCCTACTTCTGCGAATTATTTTTGTCGTGTAGACTCAGATAGACATTTATTAATATTACACACAAATTTTCAAATATACAATATTTTAGATTCTTGGGGTAATATACGGTATATCAGGCAGACCAAATGTAATCAAGGATCGATCTAATATTATAAAAAATTAATAGATATAAATTGAGCAAGCGAAAATCTATCGAATTACGAGCACAAGAATCACAGTTCGAATTAGATCTCACTATCGAAATCGCGTGAATCGATCAGAGTGCAATTGCATTATTTTAATTTGAATGATGAGACAAAAATAAATAGGTTTTTTAATTTTCGATGACAAACATTTTGAATTTTAAATTAAAATACTTTTAAAATATTTTAATTGTATAGGACAGCAATAAAGTTGGACCCTGTTCCATTATGTCCCACCTGTTCTTATAATATTCTCAGTCCTTCGAATGTTGTAAATAAAAAATTTAAAGCGAAATCGAATAAAAATGATTATTATTTTTATTCATTTTGCTCACATTTGAAGAAGCGATTACAACAAGGAAACTTTATTCAGCAGTGCCTATCAATGACATAAATTATTCACGAAGCGTAAAACTTGATAAACAATTTCTTCTAAGAAATTGCTGTACGACATGTGATGCTGCGACAGTGTCATTGACAACAGAGGACAGTGCTTTCCACGAGTACAGAGCTTGTTTTTCTTAAATTACATTTATTATACACAATTAATTTTAATTTCTTCATCGTTGCAAGATCTTCGAAAGGAAGCTAAAAATGTTTCGGAAATCCATTTATTTTATAATTGCTTGTAACTTTGTTTATTCAACAAGTGATCGGAAAATAACGATAAATCTGGGTAACGACACAACGACGGATCTGCAGTCATATCTGGCCGATCTGCAGGTCGCGGTGGCCTCGACCCTGTACACGGCTAACCTCAATGCTCGTCTGGTGAGCGAGCTGCAGGAGCGTTTAGCGAACAAGCAAGTGGATTGCGACGGCGAGAGTGGGGCCGGCGAAGTCAGCGGATCGCCGTGGTCGGATTATCGGTGGACGTCGGCGCGGGCGGCGCACAAACTCCGCGCCGAGCCCCTGGCGTGGAACGATGCCAGGAAGTCGTGTATGAGCGACGGGGCGAGGCTCGCTGTCATCGAAGACGAACGAGAGGCTCAGGTGGGCTAGACTGCCGCTGCATTGATTTTTAGCCGGGATTGTTCGGGAGCTCGCGAAAGTGCGGTATTGTTTTCTTCGGCACTGTTTGAAAGTTTAATCAAACCGATTGAGGGGTTAGAGGAAAAAAAGATTTTTTTAATGTTTCTTGATAGGCTTAGTTAAGTAGTCTCTTTTTTTGTATTTTTTTCTTCAACATTTGATGATAAAAGTAAGAGAATTACATGAGATAATAAGATTGATGGCTACCGGAATAAAGTTAGTGGCCGGTACATTCTACGTAGTTCGCCGGTGTCTTACTGTCTTTGTTACGAGGTCCGTGCTCGAGACAGTTGGCTCGTTTTACAAGGCAGTAAGAGTTCAGTGCTCACGATGGGATACTAAAGAGAAATGAGATTACGTGCTTTTGGAAAACATAAATTTAGGAAAAAAAAGCTAGGCGGCTTACTGTCACAAGTTTTTCTCGCCTTTAATTCGGTAGTTAAGACTTAGTCAGAATATCTGCGATATATTTAAAAATTGCTTAGAGTTTAATTTTCTATTGTTTTCACAGATGTTGGCTAAGTCATTAGAAAAGTTGAAGTACTGGAGTTCAAATGTCAACAACTCAAGTGTAGCATTTATAGGAGTTCACAGTTTATTCGGTAAAAATGAATGGGTAACTATATCTGGTGAACCGTTTAATCGCTCTTCGATTCGAAATTCGACCAACGCTTTGAAAGCCGCGTCCCACAACTGCATAGTTTTAAACAGTGAAGCTTCCCTCGGTGAAGCTGATTGTGAGAAAGAGTATCCTTATTTTTGCGAAATTCAAATAAAATGATTTTTGTAGATTTTGTAGTAGAGCTTACTCGTTTTGTATCTTTCAATTTAAATTTGTTATATAGATCTAAATAAAAAAATTATATGATTTTCGGTTAATATCCAATTTTTTCATATCAATTATATTTACCCAATGTGCTTTATGACAAAAATGATTGCCATGTGTCTGTACATTACATTACAAAACAAAATATTTTTAACTTGAAATAAAATTTTTTTCTATTTTCATTTCAAACATCGTCCAGTTGAAAAAACTTTATCGCAATCAATCCACACGTGCCTGACGGTAATGGTAAAATCTCGCTTACGTCAATCTTCCCCGACGTAGCGAGATGTTCCAGTTGAATGATTCGAGAGCAAAGTGCAGCCCGCTGTATCCTAAAGCCTCGGTTCGCCCGCGCACCCCTCGTATATAATATGTAACTCGACGTCCCGCGCTTTAAAGTGTGGGTTAGGCCGGCCGGCGCGCTATGCAAATTCGCCATAGTCCCACGGGTACGCAGGCTAAGGCTGCGTGGGGACAGGGGACGCGGGAGGGGCGCAATTTAAATGCATCAGTATTCATCCGACGCGAGGCTCGGGGCTACTCGCTACTCCTGTCAATACCATCTGTAATATTTGTCCGGTCGATGGAGAGCCCCGCGTCGGCTGCGACGCGTTACCGCGGGCTGCCTTTGTCGACCGCGGAATTGGAATATTTATTTCGACGCGGCGGCATCGCGAAGTGGAAAAGTGTGTCACGCGCGACTTGCCGCGGCTCCCTTTATCCACTTTCCTTTGTTACCGTTGACGCGAGCAAGGGCTCGCGGAATTTATTTTCGAATGCACTGCGCGGAGAAAAAAAGTTCGCCACTCGCGAATCAATTTTATTTTTCTGACTTTGATCGGTGCGCAGTGCGGATTATTCCTTTTTTGGTAAATTTGAATACGTCACCAATCGGTATCGCGCGAGAAACGAAGAAAAGCGGAAATGAGAGGCGGGGGTCGCGTAAAAACGGGAGCGGCGAGGCCTGTAAAAACATTGACAAAAGAGAATGAAAGAAACGGGAGGGCGAGTCGCGCAGTTTCATAAGCGCATGATTTACCGCGGCCAGATTGGCTCGAGCGAGCGAGTAAAATTGAAATTATGAATGTTTAATAAGCTCATTGTTCGAGTCCTGCGCGGGAGTGTCGGTGTGCCCCCCTCCCCCTCAATTCACTTGGGCGAAAAAATACTGCAGTTCGGAGGATTTCTCGTGGCTCCTTTGTGAACGGGTCTCGCGAGCCGGGCCGGCAAGTCGAGGGAGAATAAATTGGAGTCGTCGTAAATTTTGCCATCGCTTAAATTACCGGGGCATTCGAAAAATTCATCTCGCTCTTTGACACTCGAATTAATCAGTTCCGCGCGAGTTCGAGCGACTTTTTTCCCCGTGAAATTAATTGCTCCGTTCAGCGAGCGCATAAAATTTCGTATGAAATAATTATTTTCTCTATTTCGCATAGTTTAAAGAGCTAATTAGGATAATGAGGGTCTCGCGGAAATATTAATATTTAAAATTGATTTTTATTATTTAAAGAGCGGTTCAACATTTGAAGAATTTAATTAATAATCCCATTTATTGATTTAACGACGTTGGTTTAACGAAGGCACCTTTAATTTCAATGCAAATGAAAAATTAACTTGATGCGCAAATGCAAAAACAAAATAATGCACGATTGATCGGTCTTTCATTCATGCGCCGTCGCGCTCGTACGCACGGTAAATCGCATTATTATTCGCTGAACAATTTCAATAATTTTGCATTTAAATGCCGGCGGAATAAAGTGTAATTGCCCGTTCAACTTATGCGCTCGCCCGCGTGAAAATCATTTTCCAGCCGTGCCCTTTTCCATCGGGTTTCGCGCTCGTTGGGACAAAGGGTCTCAAATCGCACTTTGCAAGTTTTCCTGGAACGTTTCTTTTCGTGCTAAGAAATCATTATGGATTTCAATCGACTTTACATTTTCTTTTACTCTTATCGTATTGTATTAGATTCTCTGTTGCGAATATTGACATAGCGCAACGTTAAAATTAGATTGCCTCGTTTATAAAAAGTGGAAGGGATGGTTCCTATTAGGAGATTAGCGTAGTTTTTGAATCGAACCCGTGCAAAAAAGTTTAATTGCTATAGAAATATATTACAATGAATTTACAATAATAAATTTAACTTTGCATGTAGTAGACAAGATTACATTATGAATACAGTAAAACAATATTAACACTAAAGATGATTTTAAAAATAAGGCAAAATTCAATAAAGCGCTCATTACCTTTTGAAGTGCATATCAAAATCAATCGATATTTTCGAGTCTTTCTGAATCAATAAGCTGGATTACCGCCAGGTGGCTTCGTGGCCAATTAGTCCGGACAGTTGCATTGGCGCGACGCTCGAGTGACAGCGTCATCGATGCCGCGGATCCCAGATACGCACGCCTTTCGGGCTACCTGCATACTGACGTGTTGCGGAAATTGCCTCTAATCTTTGACTTGAGATGCGATGGACGTGTATTGACATATCGGTCTTTGAGCCGCGAAATTCCACGTTGCACAGCGATGTGTACTCGTGCAGTATCAGTTATTTGACTTATTAATAGCTGCTATGTAGCTCCTGTGATGATAAAAGGGCTTATCGAGGGGCTTATTCTTTTCGTGAAAATTTTCATTGCTTTTATTATTTTCACATTTACAAATTGCAGCAGGCAATAATAATAACATCATCATTTATGTTTTCGACACTATCTTGTTTTTTGCAAAGTTCAAAAGATTGTATTAGTCATTTTATTTACATAAGTGTTCTTATAAAGAAATGTCAGGTCTGAAAATAGAACCAATCTTCTTTTAATTTGATTGGTTCAGTGATCTTGGGATTAGCATTCTGTGTCGATCTAACATGTGTGCACATGCTGATGAGCTAATTCAGAGCATATACGAGAATCGAGTATAATAAAGAACATCAACTATAAGGGCTTCTATTTTTTTCTATTTCTTTTATTACTATACTTATATATTTACTTCTTCTTTATAAGATGTTTTTGGACATATATTATGCAGAGCAATATCAAGAATTTCTAGAACCATGCTCAGAGAAAAATTTATAGTGATATTAGAACCACTTTCACAACAAAATATTCTTCTTTTATAGAGTAGGATAATTAAACTATTGAATGAAAAGTGCAAACAATGATTTGAACAAAAACTTGAAAGATAGATTGTTAATTGAATTAATTAAAAAAAACATTAGTTTCTCTTGCTTATGATATGCTTCTTTCTCTCACCGCGCTATATGTATTTAAATCTGTTCAAGAAATAGTCGTACTGTATCAAAACGATTTTCCTGGACCACCGCAGTCAAGCCTCGGCGACTCGCTTAAAATGCAAATTCCCCCTGGCTGGCAGCTACCTTTTCTTCGCGCTCACCCCTCGAATTTGCCGGCGCGGTAAGAGCCTTTGCTCCGGCGAAATCCACGCGCGAAAAATCAAATCGGCTTCGATCGGCGCCCCCGGGGGTCGGCTAAAATCCTATACATACCCGTATCGAAAGAGTCGATCGCTAAAAATTCGCGTATAAAATAAGTGCACACCACTGGCTGACACTTTCAATGCGTAATCCGGATATTCTATATAGATTACCAAACTTTATTACTTCCCTCCAGAATTTTCCGCGTTCATTATTGACTTCGTTTGCTTCATGGGCGGGGAAATTCATTACAGCGAAGTTGATAACGAATACGCGAGTAGTGCAAAGGGTATAACGTCGATGCCTTTGAATATTCATATCGAACTTTTTCTTTTAAAGTCTACAGTTTTCAGTTATAAAGTAACGTTAAAGATTAAAGTTGTACGCGCAGGTCGCCTTTTGATATACAGAATCACTGGGTCTTATCGGTTTCTTGGGAAATGCGGGCTGTTTTGAATTTTTTACGCATACACGGGAGATTTTTTTGAATAGCTTGCAAGCTACCTTCTCGCAAGGTAGTGCAATATCTGCTTAAAAATTTATCGTGTGGAAAAAGTGCGCTAGGAACACCTTGAATTCTACAGGCAAAATGATTACCTTCCGCTTTTAACTGAAAAAATGTAATGAAATTTACGCAGCTGGCTACATTTACTTTGCGTTCGTGTATGTACTTAATTTTGTTTAACCAACAGGAACTTTCTATAGAAGGTTTCTAACCAGCGCGGTACTTACAAAAAATCTTTATTATGCGTTTTTATTTTGTAAAATTCATTTCTTCCCGAAAGTAAAATAGTTTTTTAAAATCTTTATCATTATTCAAAATAGGCCACGTATTATATTACATTCTTTTAAAAATGATAAATTTTTTTGTAGAAAATATTAATGGCCCACTAGAAATTTTAGTACTGTACGGTAGAAAGTAGTATTTATGTAAACATAAACTAAAGTTATAAAAAAATTATATTTGAGCTTTAAGAAAAAGGTGATATCGTGAATGATATCACCTTTTGCATATAAAAATAAATTTTCTTCTTTTGTTATTCAGATACACTGCAAACGTCGTTGAAAATGGTTTCTGTGACAAATTACAAATAGTAATTTTGTATGAGTCTAAGAGACTTCTCCTCTGTCTCATTAAAATTCGCTACCCACTTAAATCAAGCTTTTAAAATAATTTCCTCGACTCCAGGGGAACAACATCAATGTGGAGCAGCAAAATTGGACTGTACTAATCTTCATTTAACTAAAATTTCCGCTCGGTGTCTGGAGAAGCCCACTAAAATAATCATCCCTTCAGCTAATAATAATATTCCCGGACACGATCGCTAACCCCGTAATTTCGCGGAGATAAGGTCGGATTTTCCGGCGGTCTCGTAATGAAGGTGCTCACGCGGTATAATCGAAATCAAAGAGACACGTCGCGCCGCGGCGTCGCGGATGAAAGAAGACACGGGGACGAGAGAGCGAGGAGGAGGGCGGAGCGGATTAGCATGTAAATGTTACGGGAGGGACCGCGGGTATCCCACCCAAGTGGAGTTTCGCAGCGGCCGACAGAATTTCTCCAATTTTCCGAGTTGTTGCGGATAGTCTAGCCACTTCCGTGCATTAAACCCCGCTGGATTTTCGAACGCGGCCGCTTCGGCGCACATTGCGGGGAATTTCGGGGGCGCGATTTGACGGGCGGCAGCTTCATTTTTAATTGACGCGGCTTGTTACGCAGCGCGTTACAAATAGGGATTATTACGAGCTATCACACGATAATACGGGATTTTAGCGAGGAGTGCTACGCTCAACTGTTTCGCTTTTCAATTTCCATTATACACCGTTTAATTTTGCCAAATTAAAAGCAAATATGTGTTATTAGTTTTGCTATATTAAATTGTAATGTTTTAATGCACGCATTGAAAGTTGAGTTATCATGTAAATTGTTTTAAGGTGTATTGTTGTACATAATAATTATTGATTATTAAATATGATTAAAAATACTCTTGGTATAAGATGACGAGCTTGGAATTTAACGAAGTACGTATGGGATATTTAAAAACTGAATGAACTAATCTTATTTATTCTCCGGAATTTTATGGATTGGTGAGAGGTGTGCAAGCCAGCGGATGAACAGGATAATGCAAAAACTCCCCACGTATATAAGATAAAGGAGAGGCCTGGACCAATTCACGACCCTTCCTCCTTCCACCTTTTTAATAGTTGTCACTCCCCAGTGAGTTAATTTTTCTTTCCTCCCTGTCGGGACCATCCTCCCTCTTTTTTTGGAAAAGTTGAGGCGCTTAGGCGGGTGTAAGGTCCTGCGGAAAGTAAGGGAAGAAGAGGATAGTGCTCGCTTACTTTCTTACTTTCCCTACGGGTCTCCGTCGTGTTGCGATCAAAGATAAGCTCGTTAGTTTTGTATTGAGAATAATTAAAGGAATTGCACTGGCAGTGAGACCCGAGAGCGATATATGTAAATTTGATCTTAAAGTATGACAGTGTAAGGCTGTTTTTTACCTTGCCCTTTTACCTTTTTATTCATTCGTTTATCAACACGAAGAGCAAGCATTAATGCCCAGAATAAAATTACGAAATTTAAGAAGTTGTTACTGATTTTCTACGCGAGATTTTATTTTATTTTTATATACATGCAACATTATGAATAAAGTAAGTTCAAGATTTTATCATTAAATTAGTTTAATTTTATAAAAATAATACATTAATTAAAAAAAATAATTACTATAATAATAGAATTAAAATGGATAACCGAGGATAAATAGCACCATGAATAATTTTTCTGCTAATCGAACAGTCTTCCGAAAGTGTCCAAGGTATTTTTAAAGAGGGGTAGAAAGTAGAGAGAGGCGAAGAAAAATGTGGAGACGTTAGCTGCTAGTAAAATTGAAACATAAATTCACAAGACTAATACATCTGCCAGTCGCCAGCCTCGACGGTGCAACGAATGTCCCCGTGACTTCGTTTTTTTCAGATTTCCTCCTCGCTTAGGATAAGAAAAATTGCGAAAATGGGGTTCTTAATTTAAAGCTGCTGGACTTGATACACAGCCATGAGAAAATTGGGACTATTTGTTAGGAGTTTCGCTTGGGATTCGATTCTTACATAGTGCAATGTGAGGTAATTTAACAATGATTAACTTTTTTTTTTAATAAACTGGCAACTTATAAATTTCTATTTATTAAAATTAATACGAATATGTACCGTGCTAGATCGTAATTATATCATAAGAACTTGAAAAAATTGTTCTCATGCTCTACATAACATGACCTAATTATTGTGCCACTGTATCTTCGTTTACTTAATATACATCGATTATTCTCCCCCGAAGAAGTGATTCGTTCGACTGGACATTAAGCTCATTTCCAGCGATTAAACATTCGCCAAACTTTTTTAAAAAATTAACTGTTCGTTCGACTGAGGCACAAGTATACAAACGGGAATCAAATGAATCTAAAGTAAGCGATGCATTAAGAGCCTTTCGAAGGAAGTAATTGGTAGCCCATTGCGTTTCACACGTCGCGCTAATGAAGCCGGGAGAAATGGCGAGAGGCGCCTACTTTAAAGTAATTAGAGCCGAACTATATAAGTTTTGCGAGCTCGCGAGCAATGATAAAAACGGGGCATTCGGTCGGATAAAATCGCACTCTCCGACCAACTTTGCTCCCCGATTAGCGAGTATCCAACTTTTCCCTGCTTACGTACGAACGTAGATATAACGTATAATGCGATGAAAGATTCGGGTCAGTCGAGTTTTTTTACTCGCGACTAATTGATGACGCGATCGATATCGCGAAATTAATGAATGGAATTAGGGAAGTTATAACTTGCATTTTTACGCCATCTCTGGGTGTATTCCATTTGTGTAATATTGCCCGCTCGTAATTAAGTTTTTATCGGAACTTCGCTTGAACTAAAAGTTTTAGTCGAGTTATTGCATTTCACTCAACTTTTTTAATAAGGACGTGCTCTAAACGAATTAAACATGCAGTTGCGGGCTAATTAATTCTTAATTTGTAACAATAGCAAAATTTTATTTCAAAAATGTCCAGGATAAGGCGATTATATTACCGAATTTAAATTTAAATTAAAAGCGAGAATTAGCTGAATGCGTTTAGATAGAGTCACGAAAGAATAAGAACTGAGAGTTAAAAAACGAAGTAATTTGATTTTCCTTTAAAAAATGTTATTAGAGAAGAATTTTTAAATAATAATTTTAAAAAGTTAAGTTACTTTTAAAGTAAGTTTTTATATTTTTTTTTATTACTTGTGCATATATAACATGAAACAATTTCAAATTTCCGTTTCAATTTTAAATTTTAAATTTAACCTTTATTTAAATTCAGTTTTTATTTTTAATCACTTGAAATGCAATTAATCACTGATTTTCCAAATTAAAAATCGTTAAATTAAACAACGGATAAAATAGTCACGAGTCCGGCGATTCTAAAAGTCAACGTCCGGCTCAATCGAAAGAGACCTAGCTAGTCGGCAACGACGGCAATGATACCCCGGCGCGTCTAATTAGTCGATTAATCACCATTATTGCTCTCCCCTCCACTTAGCGGCCGCGCCGCTTTAGTTGTTCATTAATCTTCATCCAGGCGGGGAGCTGGCGGTTGTCGCCTCTCTCTCTCTCTGGGAAAATCTTTTCGGCTCCGAGTGTCGGGAGTTAATAGCAATTTTGCGACTGGGCTAATATAATCACGCCCGGCCAAATTACTCACCTTGTAATGGGGGGAATCCCCGGCGACGCCGCTCGCCAGCAGCAGCAGCAGCAGCGGCGCTGCGAGCCAGCCCCCGGCGAGTGCGCTCCTCCTCAGCGACATCTGCAAACAAAGTTTAAGGTGATTAGAAGTTCACCGGGTGCTCGTCACTGTCATACTTTGTACGCATCGGATAAGAAGGGTATAAGAAATTCATTTTTTGCATTCGCTGATTTTTTTGTTTGTTCTTGATTAATCGGCATTAAAAAAATTGGAAACGAAATATAAGTAGTACATTTTGCAAACGAGGAATAAAAATAATTGCAGATTATCCGTGCGGGTGGGTTCACTTCATCATTTAATTGTGGTCGCTTGATTTGATAAGCAGAACTAATATGAACAAATAAAATTTTTATTTAACTCTGGTTTAAATTTGATATATAAAACTTGGTGATAGTTTAGTATTCATCGAATAAGTTGAATTAAAATCAAATTTCAAATAAAATTTGGGATTTTTAATTTAAAAAATTGACTTAGGAAACTGCCGAGCCCTACAAATCCCTTAACTCTTAATATTTAAAAACTTTTCAATTTAATAGTTCCAACGAAAATCCATTTCTGCCTAAATAGATAACAAGCTTTTTGAAAACTATGTAACAAAATGAAATTATAATGTATCATCACTTCATTGATTTAAACTTTATAAACCAACCAGTTTTATTAAAAGTAACATACATAATTAATTAATTGTAACATAATTTTCAGTTTACTGCTCAGAAATTTTCATTACAAAGTACAATCTTGCAAATTGCCGCATTCGCATACAAATTTCCATTCGAAATTAGCTCAGTGTATACGCGCAAAGTTTCGTAACTCATTAGCAACTCCAGAACAAAATCTTTAACGGGGGATAATTGAAATTATAATCTAAAATATTACCGCGAACGCGTGAGCACGAAGACGATTTTAAAATCGCTCGAAAGCTCGCTCGCGCGTCGCGGGTCGTCGGACGAGCAAATCAAATATCAATTAACAATTCTCACGGCGAGGCGCGCCGCTCGCGACTCCGCAGAATCTAAATATTCAAGCGGCGCGGGCGGGGGCGACGCGCACGCGAGAGAAATATTTCGAATTCCCCGCGAGAGACGTATTTTCCCGCGGCAGAATGTGAAATCAGTCTGCGATTCGGGCAGGTCCGTACGTCGCTGAAGGTTTTCGCTCGCTACTAATTTTCAAATTCCGCGTTAACATTCCCGTAACTTGCGAATTGCGGGAGGGAGAGAGAGAAGGTAGCGCGGGACTCGCGCAAGTTTTGTCGAAGTTGCTTTTTCCGAATGAGAGTTGCGCAGTTTTCTTACTTTTGCGGAAATAAATAAACAGAAGATTTTACGTTTTGCACAGTAGATAGCTGTTTGTTTTACTTTTATAAGAATATGTAGAAATAGCTTTAAAGAAATGTAGAATTAACATCAGTTTAGAAATGTAATATTGCAGTCGGCATAAACTGCTGTTTTTATATTATGAAAAATATGAATTATGAAAAATGTTAATTTGACTGATGAAGTAGATTTTACTAGTGCGAAACAATTGTTAATGTTTTATCCAGATTTCCCAAGTAATGTTGCAGTCACAAGTGAACAGTCTCGACATTACACCAAACGAACATTCGTTTTTTTAATTTTCGACTTGTAAATAGTGATCTCACTGAGGTACCTTAAATTGCTTTCAATTCGTGGATTAAGTTTTATTTTTCGATCGGCAATTCAATGTTTACACTGATATTGTGCACGAGGTGATAGTCGGGCTAGGTAGCCGATGCAATTTCAATGAAGCTGCTGGATCGGATCCCATAATCCTCATAATCGAACGCGATCAAGCGCTTTGCGTTGAATTAATCCGCTCTCCGACCGTGCGCGGCAAAAGCGCATAAACGCACTCTCGATAAGCCGCATTTCTCAGATATATAGCATAAGCATTTCACGGTGCCACTGCAGGAGCACTACGATAAAACCATTTTACTAAGGCTCATACTTTCAATCCTGCGTTTACGCGAAGCTTATGTGTAGGTCACGTATATTTTCTTTTTTATTTATAAAACTTTTATAAACGGCTTGATATTTAAAATGAAATTTAATATCTACAAATGACTATAGTAGATTTAATACAAAAATGTGGCAATAGATAATAAACCATAATTATAAGTTGAGGATTTGGATAATGAAATATTATAATTTCAATTTGATAAAGTAAAATCAAAATTACTATTTACAATTACTTGATTCCGATGTTCTCATTTATTTAAAACTTTTATTGGTTGGAGCACTCATTATTACTTTTTCAAATTTTTTAGAGCCATTGGTTTATAGTAATTCATTCACATTTAATTTCCATTAAACATGTATTTTTTTCCTGCAAAAATAATAGAATACTTTTCTTTTTAACTTTAAAGAATGAATGTAATGCTCGGGGGTACGACAGCAAACTTTTTCCACAATCGTACATTCTAGTCGACATTTTTTTCATTCAACGTTAAAGTCCATTCCTTTAAATTCCACCTAACAGTCACCGTAGACTGCAGACGTAACGTAATTCTCAATTTCTTGGCCATTGAAATCCGAGCGATTATCACAAAAAAGAATAAAGAATGCTATTCCATCAGAAAAGCAGTGAAAGCGTAACGCGACAAATGAAACGAAATGACGAAATCGCTTTAGACAGACTTATACCCAGGTGTATATATGTGTATGTATAAAATAAGATCAAGCGTGCCAGGAGGATTAAAGGGTCGAATGGAAGGTAGGACGCGGGGGAGGGAGTTCCGGAATTAAAAGACATGGGGCTAAGGGGAGGAGACGAAAATACATCGGAAATCCAATTGGCGAAGAAAAAAGTGCCGTAGACCAGGAGGGAAGCCCCCAAAACTCGCTTTTGCGACTTTTTCTATATACACACCCGCGCACATAATCTCAAGGCTTTTTCTTCATTTTCCTCGATAAGCCGCGCTACCCTCCACCAATCAACTTGCCGGATGAATTTCGGAACCTATAAGTGAGCGACTCCTTTTGGGATTACCTTCGGAGTAATTTCGTCTGTACCTATATACCTAATCGAGACAAAGATGAGAAAGTCGATCTGGGTACCAGACCGCGAGTTCTTCTCTTTTTTTCTTGCTCGTAGACTCTCTTATCGTTGACGAGGGTCTTATTTATTTTTATGTAATGTGCCTCGTCGAGGGAAATTCGTTAGATGTTATATAGATCGGTTTAATGTATTTATTGTACTTATTTCTGCATATTCAATCTCCATATTTATTATGCAATAGAATTTTTTTCATTTATATTGTTTGTTGTATTTTATTAAATGAGGATAATTAAATCTCAAGAAACAACAAAATAAATCTCAGAGCTGCTCACTGCATAAAAATGTAGTTTAAAGCAACACTTAATACCAAAGTACACTTATATTTTATAAAAGTTTTAATGTTACGATGGATTTGAATAAATTCTTTGATGAAAATGCTCTAAGATAAGTATTTTGTTATTAAATTTTATTTTTTAATTTTCCTTAAAATCTGCTTTAGCCCAGATATCAGTATACATTTTGGTTACCTGTTCGTAACACGTTGGATATTGCAACTACGAATTACAATGATCTTTTTCGTATTACCATTATCGTCTTCTAAGAATTTCAAATCAGCCTCACTTGTTTAAGATTACAAATCGCAAATAACGTATCCCTTGTTGCACGAGGGTATCTCCGCTTGACGAAACAAAGTAATTCCTCTCGCGAAAATCCCTTACACCCGGCAGCGCGCAAGCTCGACTCAAGCCTCTCAAGTAATAAGGAGAAAAGGCCCCGTCCCGTAATAACGGCCGATATAAATTGCCGAGCGTGCGCAGAGGTGGGCGCGAGGGAAGAAAAAAAAAAGAGAGATTCGGGCAAGGCGACGCGGCGGTATAGTGCCTCGGGCGTAAATCACCGGCACGTGTAATTTCGCGGAATTACGGAAGCCCCGCGCGCGGCCCGGCACATAGGCTATACGCTCTCCTTCCGAAGGCGTCGACGCGTACCATCGCCGGTGAATTTCGAGGCTCGTGTTTCGTCGCGCCTTCCTCGCCCCTTCTCCCACCCCGCGAAACTTTCGCAATATTGCGCGCGGAGGGCCGTGAGTAACGCGGCGCGTACACGCGCGCGCCCTTCTCCGGCCGCGTTTTTCCACGGCTGTTCGCTTATGCATCGGCAGCCTGTTGCCCGCTGCTCTTCGCTTTCGCGCTTACGTATACGCATTATACGCGGAGCGGGATCGTATACGAGTCGAAGTTTAGGTGCGCGCGCGTCAAGTTTCCTCGCTCGCTCTGTCTGACTTTCTTTTCCGAAATTCCGACGGATGCGGGGAGTAGTATCGATCAAAGTTCGAATGCGAATGCACGAAATTGGGTTTCGAGAAATAAAATATGCCGTTGAATTTAAAAGGGACTTCGGAGAATGGAAACGAGTTTCTCTCCCGAGGGAATGATGAGTCTAACAGTGAAATCGTATCAATCTATTCTTGATTTGATTGGGTAATCTGATACGCGGTTACGTGATTAAAAGTCCATCTTTATGTAATATGCATCAACATGCGAAAATATATAGGAGGGAACCGTTTAATTTTACATTCAGCTCTTCTTGAGTGGATGTGGCTAAAATTGAAAAGCAAGATTATATCACAAACTTATCTCTTTATCATAAGGAAAAATTTACAGTGGTTTTTAGTCGTGTTTATAAACGCAAATTTTATAAATACTATGCAATTGTTTATAATTGCATAGTAGTTACATATAATTATTAAACTGCTTCTAATTTTATTCTAAATAGATTTAGTGGATAAATTTATAGTTAAATCAAAGAACTACTTCAATAAATTGAATACTGCCCCAAAAAACTAAAAATTTGACTCCCTCCAGTGAATAGCATGACGTGATATCTCGTTAAAATGCACGCAAGCTTTTACATGTAACCCACGCAAAAGTTTAAAAAAATAGTATAGAAATCAATATTTTCAAAAATAGAAATAGAAACACATATTCGTTTTCCATTGATCTATATTTGAATGCATACGTATTAATAAATTCTTTTTCGATTATAATTGATGACTACTAATTACTACAATTTACACATTGACTTTATTACTCGTTATATTCAGTTAATTACGAGTCGCTGGTTGATTACATCCCCGAAACGGGGATATACGGAATTAAATTGATAGCATTTACACAGCCTTCTAAAATAAACTGCAATCGATAACTGCGTACCTGCACTATCCGCATAAACGAAAGGCACTTTGAAGTTATAAAAATTCAATGCGTCGCTCGGACGAAAAGTATAAATAAAAAGCTCGCTCCGTCCTGTTCCGATATCGAGCGGGCACTTGGCGCGCCTCTCGATGAAAATAACGCGGTACAGAGCCCCGGCGATAAGGCCGCGCGGCGCGCTGTGTATATCGGGCGCGGATCCGCGTAAAAAGCCCGCGAAACAAATCAGAATCCCAAAGATAACAGCGCGAACTCGGCGGGCTTCCGAAGATATAGAGCGGCTCTCGCGTAAAATCCCGCGAAGCAAATCGGAATCTCAAAGATAACACTTCGAACTCGGCGGGCGCGCGAATGTATAGAGCGAGAGGAGAGCCCCCCGCTGTATATAACTCCGCGGGGATAAACTAGTGTAAATACGGGCTGGGACCGGCCCTCTCCGGCAAGGCGGAAGAGGCTTAAGGAGTCGCGCAAACTTCCCAAGGATGGGGAAGATTTACCGACGCCCGCCGAGTCTGCCTCTATCGTGTTTAAGCGTCCGAAGGCGATGTTTCGCGTGCGTATTCCACCGGGAGCCTCGGTCACGATGTGAGCTGCTTGTCGGAGTTTATTCGCTTTCTTTTTTTTGTCATATTTTCGTTTTATGGCTCGGGACTTGACAGCGCGGTTAGGGAAATTATTTCTTTTTTGCTAGAATTTATGTCACTTCTTTTTATATTTTCGATCTACATTTTACTCTTACAATTTTATTTTTGCGTTTTTTGTTCAACTCACATTTTATATAAAAAGTTGACATTTTTATTTATTTATTTAACAAGAAACGACTCCAGATAAAAAATAGGATTTTTCATGTAGAATATTGTAAGGGGCAGCGAGGCAGAATGCAGGGGTCAACGCCCTGTAAATTAAAATGCGATAACTTTTAATAAATGTGAATTTAATTGACAACTAAAAGGTAGTAAGCAGAAAAATATATTTTTTATTCCAACCGATATAGTATTATTAACATGTAATTGTAATATATTTACAAGTTGCATTCAACTTTTTAACGTACTTAATCTTCTTCCGTAGAATAAAAAACCTTGAAAATCCCCATCTCTGCAATTTAAAAGAGCTTTTCCTTTACCGAAATAATTCCTCGTTCATTTTCCATCGAGTACGCTGTACCTCTCAATTTTACAAAGGAGATTTATATTTGCAAAATGATTCCTCGCGTGGCAATAAATTTAAAAATCCGAAGGCGCCGCTGCTCGCTTTATTATCGAGCTCCCCTTAAACGCAATAACCTCGCAGGGCCGTGCAAAAATAACGGCGCGGACGTAAAAGGACGATATTCATTGGCTATCCGCAGTTAATTTTCATAAACCTTATATACACCCGGCGCGATGCAAATAGTCATCAGCGAGGGAAAAGCGCGGCGCCGGCGCCGGCTCATTTATATTTTCGTCGAGTGCATCGAGGCGGCCATTAAGAGGGCAATAAACGCAGCGTAGCCCCTGGCAATAATTTGTCCTGGAAATACCGGCTTTTTTCGCCTGCACCGGTAGGGCAAGAGAGAAGGGGAGAACAGCCAATACCCGATTGACGATAAGTCATGCGCTACACTGCGGGGGATGCCGCAATATAATTGTCGCTGTTATAAACGTTTATACGGCGAGTTGTGAATTCTGTCAATCGACCCATATTCCGCAGTTAAATAACGTCACTTATTGTTTTGACATTGCTCGTTACTGCAACGTTGATTGTTTTCAAGAAAAAACCTAGGCGTATGACAGAGTAAATGCTTTGGTCACGGAAATACTTTATTATTTGCCTTATTGCGGCCAATTCAATTTTTTAAGTTTTATTGTAGATTTGGTCAATGATTATTAATTAAAAAATCTTGCGCATAAGTACAATTGATTGAAATATAAAATCCATGATCAACGCTTTATGTCAGACTAATATCACAGATTACTACTTATCTAAAATGATTAGATAAAAATTCCACATAAATAAAAGTATTCACATCAAAACAGGATAAAATAAAAAAATAATAATTTTTGAACTCATTTAACAAGATAAGCATATTATGAAAATTAATTTTTTTTTCAATCACTTCTTTCTTTGAAAACTGAAAAATTGTTATCAAATTTTTATTTTTCTTTACGACTTTTGAAATTGATGATATTTAAAATTTTGCCCATCATGGGGTTATTAAATATTAATTTAAAATTTTGATAATGAAGAGTGTCAACACTTTTTTCTGTCTTTCCCACCCTGCAGAGCTTGGATTAAAATTAATAATAAGGTAAATGTTTGAACAAGTTTCAGTTGAAAAATCGAGGTCCTTTTTTGTCGGGACGCGGACAATGTTTCCAGCTAGAGGAATCGCAGCTGGCGAATGTAGCGAATTGAAAAATGGCCCCAAGCTCTCACCTCGTCAATTTACTGGATTTATATGCATATGCTAATGCGCACCCGAGCGCAGTACGCGGACTTCGCGTGACGGACGGAAATGGAGGAAAAGGACCAAAGGAATGAGAAATTATATGCGAGCACACGTGACCGGAGAGACAGAAAGATCAAATGTAAAGTGCAAAAATTTATTTTATCGCTGTAAACCTAGTTTATCGCGTTAATGTATTAAAAGAAAGGATTTATTCGCGTTCCAGGGTAATCCTGATTTATACCTGCATTTTTTTGTTACCCAGTCACATTGTTTTAAATACTTCGACATTCATCATCGCTTCAATTTCATTATTTCGTCAAAACTTTTTATTCCAAAATAGATAATCACTTTTAGCGCACGAGACTCTGCCATCGCGATAAAATTATCTCGAATCGAATGAACCGACTCTAAAATCAATCTTCGTTTGCCAAAAAGGGTTACATGGCTTGGATTACGACGCGAGGTGGGGCAAGTAAGGCCGGCACGAAAAGCTTGCGCAAGCTCGCGGGAGGGAGGACAGGGGCGCGAGGAAACGGAGACGTCGCCGTTACGGAGGCATCGTTTCTCCTCGTTCGGCCTCGTTTCGGCAAAGCGCCTCGCGACGCTTTTTCGCGCCACCCATTTTTCGCGTTCGCGAGCTCCCCTGCAATTGCCGCGGAATAACGGCTGTGCTCAACGATATTTGAGAGATTATTGTTATGCTCCCTTATTGTAGTTCCTCGAATGTGACTCTGCCATTATTAAGGACGAAATACCTTTTATCGCAGGGAAAATTGGTTTTATTGCCCGATCTCAATGAGAGCAACTTTAAGTAGAAAAATATGATTTAAGCACGTGCAACGTACATAACTATTTTTCAGAATTACGCTGTGAAGCAAAAATGTATGATTCATATCGATTGTTACTTTTCTTTTGTGAGTCAATGATAAATTTATTGATATAGGAAGGGGACTATCCTTAAAAATGAAACATTTTCAATTCGTGTCATCTAATGAATTAGTTTTTAGCAGGCATATCCGGTTAATTCACTTCACCGATCTCCCTCGCTAATATACAATTACTCCCGCCGCTTCATTCGATGAACTTTGCTACGTGCGCGCCGGCGTATACATCCCGCATCCTAAAGTTTAACAAATTCATAAAACTATAATCAATAGCAGACCCCGGGAATAGACGGAGCTGAACGTAAATACGGGCAAAGCCCCGCGGCGCAACTTATTTACGAGTTATACGCGCGTGCAGCATCGGGGGAAACTGCCGAGGTGAGCCGCGGCGATGCGCCCGGTTTGGCGCGTGCCGCCGTTGCGCAGCGCGAAATTTACAGTATGCGACTTCCGTCGCGTCGACTTCTCGTCCGCGGCGCACGTCATCGCGGCGGCCGCGAGCTCGCTCGAACTTTTGCCGCCCCCTGTATTCTTCGGTGGCAAGTTTTACGCTCCCGCGGACTTAACGAGCCCCGGATAACCAGCGAGAATCCCGAAACTTTTTACATTTTCATTAGGGATTACGCGGTGAGTTCGCGCGAGCTTGACGTCGCGGCCGACCGCGCGCGCGGCCGAGCTTCCGCGATAACGAATACGGAGATTAGTTTTGAAAGAGCGGGGAGATCGTCATCTGCGAGATATTGTTGAAGTGAAGTAGGTCACTGTACTTTTTCTCCACTTTATTGCAGTTAATGAAGCATTTCTCTGAGTATACGTTATTGACATTATTTGAATATCCTACTCAAAGGACGATGGCAGGAAGTGCTGTTTATGTAAAAAAACAAAAAAATTAAATTAATTTTCTAAATTTAATTAAAAGTGGATAAAAAAATTTAGCACTCAAAGTGTGTTGGTATTTGTTAGCAATTTAAAAAAAAAAAGTTGAAATGTATTTGTACGATTTGGCGAAAATAAATTATGAGACAGTCAGAGGGAAATGGATTTTATTGAATGCAAGTTAATAAATGATGTAATTTAATGTGTTTAATGAAAAAATCGAATAAAAATGAAACTTTGTTGACACATACTTTTAAAATTCTCTGTTTGCAAGGAATACATGGAATATTTATCACCATTCAACAGATTTTGAATTCTCTCAAACGAAACGGAAAGGCAAATATCGGGTACACTTTGGAAAAGTCAAAGCTGAGATAAACGTTACCAAAAAATATCGTCAAATATTCGGCGAATTCTATAGGTGCGGATGAAAGGGATCGAGCGGAAAAAGCGAAACAGTGGGGTCTTTTGTTTAACGCTCGTCGATGCGCCAACTCCGCGAAACAAAGAAAGCGTCATTTCGTATTTCTTTCGGAAAAAAAGTCACGTTGCGATTCACGAGGGATCGGAATCGGCCGGCGGTTCTCTAATCCAAGGACGGAATTGGGTCACGGTGCAGAGCTAAATGCCTGCGTAGCTCCGTCGGAAATCAGCGTCGGGCGTCGCCCCATTCGATGGAAACACCGGGACCGAAAAGTTTTCCCAGCTTCGCAGAGTTTCGAAACTCTTTTTTGCGTCGCAGTAACCGTTCGCGTGTGCAGGGCCGATACTTTTCGGGCGAACGGCTGCCGAAAGGGACGTGTTTGACTAACGCTAGGGTATTTCGAGGGTTTATTTTATTGCAGGCACTCGAATAGATTGTTCGAATTGAACGTATTTGGTTATAGTAAGTGGATAGGTATATGTGTACGGTTAGTGATTTTCTTTGTTTTAGTTAAATATTTGTTACGAATGTTTATTTAAGCGACGTTTACCGAAATTTGTCAGCTGTTTTTTTTTGTATCGATAAAAATTACTTGAGCTGTTATTCTAAAATTAAAAATTCAAAGACTCCAAATCAAGTTTATTTTTGATAAATTAAGTCAAAGGTAAAGAAACACGCGTCCAATTCATTATTGACATACGGATTTCTGAAACATGATTTATTGCAAGATTCCTTTTAAAAAAATCCATGACATTTTCATTGTAGTTAGTATTTAGTATCGCGTTGTGATTGGTTGATCGGTGGTTATTTAATAATGTTCATTGCGTGATCATTTTCTAGCTATTCTAAAAAATTTAAATAAAAACTATAAAGACTATTCTAAAAATTTAAGTACCACAATGAGTGCTAGGGTTATACGTTACGTTTTTTTTGCTTTTGTTTAAAAGAAAAAAAAATCTTAGCTGAAATTACATTTTGATAACGGTCGAGTGTTTTTCTGTACTGTTATTTTTAAACGATTTTTCTTATCTCAAGATATCATTGTTGGAGTGACAATATTCGTTTTTTCGTGATTAACTTGAGTAATTTGAATCGTTCTTTTTATTTCTTGATAAGAATGAGAAGTTACGTGGTTCGTTTTGAATGCACTTTAGTAAGTTAGTAAGTGAAGCTCGCTCAATAGCCTAGTACTAAGATTGAAAATGATTAAAGTTTTTATTTCAAAAATTATTATACTTTCGAGTATTAGTGCAGCATATAGTGATGAAGGAATTGCCCTTACATTCCCTTCAGAATTTCTTATAGGGACCGCAACGTCGGCTTATCAGGTGGAAGGAGCTTGGAACGTTGATGGTAAGTGCAGGCACATTAGTTTTAAAAGAAATTTTCTTTTAGCCAATTAGAAAATTAATTGATTAATGTTTGAATATTTACAATTAATAGGCAAAGGAGAAAATGTTTGGGATCATTTTTCTCATGAATATCCAAATCGAATGGAAAATGGGGCTACAGGTGACATAGCCGTTGACTTTTATCATAAATATCCACAAGACATAAAACTGTTAAAGAACATTGGGGTTATTGTTTTTAAAACTTATATTATGAAGTAGTTGTATTTCCTATATTAAAAGTATATATTGCTTTTAGTTTAACCACTTTCGTTTTTCAATAAGCTGGGCTAGAATTTTTCCAAATGGTTATGCAGTTAATGCAAGTGAAAAGGGAATTAGATATTATCACAGTATTTTGGATGAATTAGAAAAGCAGCAAATCACTCCTTTTGTGACAATTTACCATTGGGACCATCCGCAAGTCCTCGAAAAGATTGGTGGTTGGTTAAATGAAGAAATGGCCTTCATATACGCTGATTATGCAAAGTTCATTTTTGAAGAATTTGGAAGTAGAGTAAAAGTATTCATCACTGTAAATGAGCCAAATATTTTCTGCTCAAGAGGGTATGGAGCCACGGAATTTGCACCAGGTAAAAATAACAAAATTTTAACTAATTTATTCTGAGCAGATTAGGTAATTTTTTGTTTCCATTTTAAAGGTGTTAATTTAACGGGGTACGGTGAATATCTATGCGTGCAGAATATGCTAAAAGCTCACGCCTTGGCTTATCACACTTATGATAAACACTTTCGCAAGGAACAGAAGGGTGTAGTTGGATTAGTTACATCATGTAAATATTGCTCCCCAAAAAATAAAAACGATACTACATCGGCTGATGTCGCATTTGACTTTGATTGCGGTTGGGTAATGAATCCAGTTTTTTCTAAAACTGGCGACTATCCTAAGGTCTTAAAAAGCAGAGTTAAAGCAAGAAGTATTGCGCAAGGCTTCGATAGATCTAGATTTCCAGTATTAACAAAGCAATGGATCGAATTTATAAGGTGATATGAAAATGGAATAGTTATTAATCCATCGTTATTTAATTTAATGGATACAACTTTTTAAGATTTTATTACATTTTATTTATTTTTTAGAGGCTCTGCCGATTATTTTGGTGTAAATTATTATACCTCCTGTCTCGTTGAACCACTGTCTTCCACGTCAATACTAGATTGGCCTGATGATAGTGGTGTAAAAAAGACCTTGAATTCTAGCTGGCCCTCTACAGGTGTTGAATTTTTCAAAGTAAGTAATATAAATAATTAAATTTTAATTTTTCTTTTTCTTTTAAATCTAAATTTTATTTAGGTGTACACTCTTACGAAAAAATTGATAAATCGTAAGTATAAAATTAAAAATAAAAGAAAATGAAGTGTACAAGTGTACATAAACATATTTTTATGTCAAATCATAATTTACATTTATTCAACAATATGATTTCACGTAATATTATAACTTGCTGCTTTTATTTTAATTACCTTCACCTGAAATACATGAATATTGAAACGGGAACAAACATCTACGGATATTTATTTGAATCAAATTGAGATATTACATTGTTTAATAAATAAATAAATAATTGTGAATACAGGTGGTGCCAGAGGGACTTGGAAATCTATTAAGAAAAATTAAAAAAACATACAACAATCCGCCGGTTTATATTTTAGAAAACGGAGTAGTTGATAATAAAAAACTGAATGATACTTTGAGAATTAATTTTTTATACTTACATATGAAAGAAGTGTTGGTTGCAATAAAACGCGATAAATGTGACATTAAAGCCTACACAATATGGAGTTTCTTAGACAGCCTCGAATGGAACATTGGATATACGTAAGTATAATATTCTATAAATACATATTTTAATAATAAACGTGCATTAGCTAATAGTAATTATAAAATTTGCAGACCTAGATTTGGACTAATAGAAATTGATTACAATGATAAAAATCTAAAACGTACTCCAAAAAAATCTGCAGCGTGGATGAAGTCTTTACTAAAATCAAGAAAACTCCAGCGATCTTATTGAACCTCGTGAATTTTTAATAAATTTAAAAATGTATTAATATTCAGTTTTAATAATTTATATATCTACCTTGCTTTAATGTAAATGTTATAGTTTTGATGCAAGTAGTAACTAACGGACTATAGTTACGTTCAAACAATCAAGAGAATGCAATAAAATTATTAGAGACACATCCGCGCAATCAATAAAATGGTACAATTTTACTTTGTGTTTAGAGAATAAAAAACATTGTTTCAAAGTTAAATTAATAGAGACGCAACATTCTTTGATGACACCATAGCTCGCACTATAGCAAAAAGTAGCGATAACAAAGAAGCCGAGCAAAACAGCGTCAGCACTAATATCAATAGGACGCCCTGCGGGCAAACATCGGCCGTCAGCAGGTACGATTGCCGTCGACGTGTCTGCGCGTTGTTTGTAGTGAAAGCAAGACCCGCGCGTTCAGGGGCCCCGACGCGGGAAAACACAGCTCGCGCGGTTAAAGTATCACGGTTCTCGAGTAAGGGCGCTTCATTTGCATCCGCGAAAGCGTCTCTCCCCTCGAGAGGACTCAGGCGAAACGGCGGGAAGTGAGCCGCGACGCCACTTTAGCGGGCGAATTAAAACGACAAGACGAGAAAAAGAACTGACCTGGACGCGTTTTTAAGCTACTTGATGTCTCTGCGAAGGTCTCTCACTAGGAGACTATAAGACCTTTGCATCACTGATTTTGTTGAAACTTTGAGAACGGTTTTCTTACAAATATGAAGAAAATATGAAGAAAGCCAAAATATTAAGGTCTAACGCTCAACATTTTTAAAGGGTCATGTTTTTAAAGCATCTCTTCAGTTATCCCTCAATATATAGAACTTCCAGAAAAAATTCTTAGCATATAAATAAAATCGGAATGAGAGAGAGTAATAATTTATTTCAAGAAATAACAACAAAATTAAAAATCAAAACTTTGAAATTGTAAGTAAAGATGTGATTCATCAGGAAATAAAAGATTTTCAAATTTATTTCAGTACGAGCTTATTTTACTTTACAAGTAAAATCCAATTGACTTGAAAGTCAAAATAAATTTCAATAAATTAATCCGCTTAATAACCATTGTGATCCAATTCCTAGTTCAAGTAGTGCGAAGGAGGATGTACGAGCGTAGGGGCAACGGTAATTACCACTGCGAAAGAGGGGCAAGCGGAGGAACTTCCACGCTTCGTCAGACAGACACGGCCGTCGGGCGAAGGAGCTCTGTGATTAGGCGTACAGCCGAGGTGCATTGCCGGTCGCACCTGGGTGGGGTCCGCGGGACGGGGGGGACGACGCGCGTCTCGAATCTTCGGAGTGATAGGAAAGCCGTTGCGCTCTCTAATCCGCAGTTTAACTCGGAGGAGAGACTTCGGGAATTCCCCCGGTCCGACCGGCTCGCGTACCCTTACTACTTACGCCTGACTTTGAGACTTCGAGAGTAGCTTCGCGCACTGCAGCTACTTAGATACGCGTTCGCTTTCGCGTAACCAATCTGATTTTCTACTTGGGGCTATTTAGATATCTTTTTATGTTATGGGACAGACTGTGTTTAATGGTCCAATTTTTTGTTTCGTTTATAATTTTTTGACAACAATTACTGGATAGAGTTAATGCGAAAACTCTCTCATTGTAGATAAACAAATTGTAACTTTAATTTAAATAATGTCACATTAAATACCTACTAAAGTGCTGCGCAAAATATTTTTGATATTGATGATGCTTAATCGTTAAATAAATTATTGCTTCATATATTAAACTAGGAATTTGATTCAATATAGCATCAATTCTTAATAAAATGCGTTTTAAGACTGTTTTCCAAATTTTATTAGAGTACCACCAAAGTAAATCCAACAAAGCAGATCTTTTAGCCAATTAACGAACGAGTTGAAAATGAAATGAAAAAATTAATTAAACATTGATAAATGTTCCCGGGCAAGTCAAACGAATGACTATTTCCGTAACGGAGAACCGTGGAACACGAGTAACTTTTCTCGATACACGCCCACCTTTGCTTACGCTCACCTCGGTCAAAAACTGATACAACGAGCGGCACCGGCGAAATGACTTATGAGTTCGTCCCCGCCCTCCCGTGCGCCTCGTCGAAAGTTGGAACTCGATTTACGAGCTTCTCCATATCTTGGACGGGAATTGTCGGGAGAAAATTGGAGGGAGCAAACAGTTCGCTTGTCGCTAATTGCGTCCCGGCCAACTTCTGTTTTCCCACTTGTTAATACGTTCGCGCGGGCTGTTTTTGGCTGCTCCGCGCGCTCGGGCTCTCAATTGGAATTACACTTTTAACAAATTGCATTAGAAGCTCCTCGCGGATTTTTGATTATCCTCAACTTCGCGCGAACTGCAGTTTCAGCCGTAAACTTTCCGCGGCAGTTGTTTTCCCAAAGTAGATCCGTCCGTTATAATATTCAAAAAATTTCAGACCTCTTTTCACGTTTACTCTGAAAAACATTTACACGCGACGTCAGCCTTTTGAAACATTTACCACCGCAGCCCCGGCGCTTCCGCCTGAAGGAGCACGAATACTAACGCGAGCTTCCCCGGTGTAATTTACTTTTAACGCGAAATGATGCATCGCTCATATTTAGTCCTTTCCCGCCTGTGCTCGATCCCATAGATCACCCCGACCTGAATATAAATATGTATATACAAACACACTATCGCAGGCGGTTAATACGAGGGACGCGCGAGTTTTTTGCCGGCGACGTCTAAGCCGATTACACCGCGTGGTAATTTTTCATGCGCCTGGGTCACGCCGTCGCGAGCACGCGATCGACTTTACGAGATATACGCGGCGCTTCTTTATTTTTTTCCGACTGCTTCCTTTTTCTTCCTTGTTTTCTCTGTTCTTCTCTGACGCCGTATAATCGCGAACTTTAGCACTGCGGAATAAAAACGGTTAAGAGCAGTACAGTGTAAATCTCAGGATAATCCGTATGAAAGAGAGGTAGACTTGTTTAATTTCAAATAATTTTTTATCCTTTCGTCAACTGAGGGATTAAAGTACATTTGTTCAACATTAAGAAGAAAGCAAGCAATTGCGTTGCTTGTAAAAAGCCTTTATAAGGTCTTTGCAATTTTCCTTCAATATTCTTTCTTGGATTATTTGCTTCTCATAACGCAAAACAAATAATTTCCTTATCCCCAACTTTATTCTCGCTCTGATAGATCCTCGCGAGTTATAAACGTAAGGTAGGGTCACCTTCTCGTCGAATTTCATGAATAGTTCTGACTGGCTCTATAAAGATCGTCGAAAACAACTCGTAGACAAAGAGAAATAGACTGAGTCACGTAAGTCACGAAAAATGGTAGGCAGTGCTAAAGGATTTTTACGAGGGGACATCGGGTCGTCAGAGAAGAAGACAAGTCAGATTGCAGTGCGTATGTACGATTTACAGGATCGTAAAGTAAGCTGGACCCATGACGTCAAAGGCTTGTTTATGTACATTGCCTACGTACTCCAGCTCCTGGCCATACGCAACTGGAATTTTTTGATACGTAACGAATTGTAGATAAGAGATAAAAAGTTGAGAAGACATTTATTTTATATCAAAAAAATTTTATAAATTAAATTTTAGCGATATCATACGAAGTCACGGTTTTTCTTTAACGTGAATTTTCCAAATATGAATAAAAGAAATTACTTGCAAAAACGTAATTTCGCCTTAAATCCTCTAAAATAGTATTATTCTAGTGCTAAAACGGATTAATTATTTTACACCTTCGAACATCAAAATTATTGAGTTCTGGAGTCTAAAATTGTACTTCTTTCATTTTCACATGTATATGAAAATATCTGATACTCTATCGGTGAGTCAATCAAAGTTAAGAGCGACTGAATTTTCATTCTGTCATGTATAAAATATCTATTTTCAATTCACAGAAACGATAAAACCGCATTTTATTTCATTAAATGAATTTAACTGCGGCCGTCGATTGGTATCGATTAATTTGCTTCCGTTCAAGTTTATTCGAGAGCGCAAGGCTGTGTATAAATTCTCGCAGCGATAGCTGCAGAGAGGACATATCGATACTCCCCGTCCTTTATCCGGGGCGGGTAGCGGCTGCTCCCTTTTCCGCGCTTCTTACTTCCGCCGTTATACTCGTTCGTCGCGCGGATTTCTTCCATTCTCTCGAAACTTTTAAGGAGCACTTCGGAAAGCTTTTATTTCACTTTAAATCAAGCCCCCTCCTCGCTGGCCCTCCCGCGGTTTCCTGCCTGCGTCGACGCTGTGTATGTAGGTCGCTTCGCCGTGGATTAATTGGGCCTGGGGCGCGGGTAAGTTACCGCCGCTGTAACCCACTTCGCGATTATCGTTTTTCTGTCGGGAGTGCATCACCGCGCAGAAATTCGACGCGTCGCGCGGGCATCACCGATGGCTTCATTTGGCTCGAGAGCGGCGATTGTTCAAATCCACGTTACCCGCTGTTATTTCGAGCTCGTCAGCGATGGAGCGAATGCCCTCGGATTAATTAAATTAAAAATTCGCCGGAAAAGAAAGCGAGCGACTACATTTAATTTGCGCCAGCGCTTTTCTGACGGCTGTAAATAACTGTGACAAAGAGCTCTCATTCGCTTAAATTAAATTTTTCATTTTAATTGGTTAAGGTAACGGAAATGGGGAGATGCACGTTAAGCTCATTGACCGCTCGAAAACTAATTGTTTACGTCAAAATAACAAACGGTTAAAATTAGAAAAAGGATGAAAGAGGAAAAGGTCTTAAAAAATGTATGATGTTCACTACCTAAAAATCGACAGAAATGCGAACGTGAACTACATGGGGAAATAAGTTACTGCGAGTATGCATATCTCGCAGTTGGTCACCATGTGGAGACACTGGCTATGCATAGGAAAACAGCATGAAATTGTCTACAACCATGTGAGACGACTGTCCCTTCTGACCTTCTCTCTTCATTCTTTTTTACATCCTGCTTCTTAGAAATGGTGTTATATAAAGTCATATACTTGTTTTTTTATACCGAGCAATTACTTCTCTTCTTTGAAAAAATGGAAACTTAATTACGTTAACATTGTTTTTTTTAGCCGGAGAATTTCATAATTGAAAACTAATACAACCCAAGTGCTTACTTGTTATTTTAAAAAATATTGATAATTTTAAAAATATTACACATAATTTTACAATAATATTTGACATTTCAACAAATACTTATCTCATATACCAGAAACTCAATTATGTTTCATTCTTGATTAAACAAATGATAAATTTTAAAACTACAGAGTAACATTGTATGTACTACATTCTTATCGATAAAAAAATATAAAAAGGTTTTTAAAAAACTTTTAAAACAATGTTGTTTTGTAGTTTTTGCAGAGCTAATGAAAGAGACAGAGATGAACGGGTTGTGGTCTATGTTGGTGTAACATTTGACAGTCGGTGCGTGCACTGACCGGTGCGTCTCGCGGGATATCTACGCGGACAGGATTTTCCGCGTCCCTACGGGGATTCCTACCATGGATCCTGACCTGTCAGTGCGCCCGTTTTTATGAGGGACGGCGAATGAAAATTCGCTCGGCGTGAAATGAAAAAATGCCCGCAGTGGGGTGGTAGCGGGAGGACGAATCTTGATTTTAAATCGCTTTTTATGGAGCCTTTTAACGGCCGTTTTATACAACTTTTATAGACGTCGCAGCGCGTTTAAATTTGTTTTTGAGAAAGGATAAATTCTCTTTTTTATCCTCCCGTTAACAAAAACTGTTTACCGATTTTTACGATAGAAATAAAAATTTTAATACATATTTAAAGAGCTTATAAAACATGTATTGCATCTAATCTATCGCGACGTATCAAATGTTTTTACAAAAATTTATCATAGTTAATCTTTGCAAGAATTTGCATTTTTTTAAACGTCCTTACACCGTAACGATTTTTTAAAATAAAATAAATCTCGTACATATTAATTCCAACATTATTAATTTATAATTAGCCGAGGAAATTGTTATTTCTATTTAAGGATACATCTATATTGTATTTCGGTAAAGGCTTGTTTTGGCTTATCGGAAATACGTCACGTAATGGTGATGTACATAGGCTCTCGTTTACAATGAACCGCAACGTCTCATTAGCAGAGGTCTCCATCACCATTATAGATTTGTACAGTAATATTTTTCTAATTGCCTGGTGCACATCTTTGCACTTTTGGACATCAGTATGCAAATGTATTTCATAATTAAATATCACCTATTACATACAATATATTCAAATAATTGACACAGCGCCTTACAAACAATTAATACTTGTACCGATGGCACAGTTCAAGAGGCGTCCTGGCTAGCGCCACTGCAAAGCAGTTAAACGAAGCCCCGGATAAATCCAATTTTTAATTAGCGATCCCACTTAATGAGTCGCGGATGCTCTCGCTTACCGTTGGAGTCGGGGGGGCTTTCGATCGCCCGCGGGAATAACGCGAGTGATCCCCGTGTGCACCGATAGCGTCGGGGATACGCGCGCGGGGGGAAGATCGCGAACGCGGCCGACCTAATAGCCCGGACCACCTCATCCCTTCGCAGTAATAACCGATAACACGTTAATGCGTCAAAGTGGAAATTTCCCGTTCGACTCTCGGCGAGCCTTGCGGCGGCCGTGGTCCTCTCTCCCTCTCTCTTTCTCTCTCTCTCTCCCTATCTCTCTCTCCTTCTCTCTTTCACTCTCTCTCTCTGCGTCTCCCTTCGCGACCCCATTGTGTACTACCATTGTCTGCGCAGCTTCCCACCTGAACCCCCGCACTTCGTATTGGTCTGCTCAGCCTGTTTCCTAGCTTGCGCGCGCGAGTCGATTGGTGGAAGGATTTATTGTGTTAAGCATTGATGGTGACGAAGTGTTTTCGTGCAGATATTACTGGAGTACGTTGCAAGCTTTTCCTTTCCAACACTGAAAGGGTAAATATCATCTACTTGTCACATTCGCACTTTGATGGGAGTCGGTACGTACATTTCACTCCAGTGGGGTGGTTTTCACGTTTCCAGATTTAGTCTATGCTGCAATGTGAATATTCGATTTTTGTTTGTGTGAATAACTGGGTAGGTAGCAGTTTATATTTTATTTACAATTGTACACTGAGTGGAAAGTGATTTTCTATCAATTTATTTTTTTTTTCTTTAGTTGCATCGAGTGCTGAGTGATTTCCTTGTAGACTAATTCTTCGATTAAGTCAAGAAATGTTCGTTCATCCTTTAAAATGTAGATTGCCAATCCCGCAATCGGGGGAAACCTAGCGCGAGTGTACAAATTTGAACTGCGGCCATGATTGACGTGCGCTCCGCTAATTAACCAACCTTTTATTGTCATTACGAGGGCGCGCACGTGTACACACGCGACAGGCCGGGAGTTCGAGGTGGAATTACCGACGTGTCGATGCGACCACGCTCGCGATCGATCAATTTGCGCGACCGGGTTATCGATGACGCGCACGTTTGTTTGCTCCACGGTGGCTGCGATCTGATTTGTCACGTTGATGCGATTAATCAGTAACTTTTTACGGGCTAATTGAACGTGCTCTTAGTCAATCCTCCGAAGAAACAACGATTTTTCATCAATTAACTCAGCTCGGGATTTTCTGTGGTACAAAATTTACACCTGCCAGCTGGGGCATTGAAATTTTAATCGCATATAAATGATTACTGAAATGTGGAAGAAGTGTTTTTATTAAATTAAAAGAAAATCGATTATTGACAAAACTACCTAAGTATCAATTCAATTTTTTTCAATGTTTAGTTTTAATACAATTATTATCAATCGTACCAATCCATGGAATTAATGCAAGCGCATACAACTTTATTTATTCCCGACTCAACCAGAACATGATTTATATGATACCTGATTCCCTCTCAAATAATAAATATGGGATTGCCGAGTCTAAAAAACCTTTTATCACGCGCAAATACGTCAAACGTGCTCTTGCATTTATAACGAAAAACCATTAACGTTATTTGATTTCGGAGTATTCCGCGACAATACTGTGAATCGTGTTGTTGACACGACTTTTTTCTCTACCAATTCTGCCGATCGGCGAGTCACGGAAATAACTTCATTAGTTTTGAATTACGCAGTTCATAACGTGGTCGCGCGGAAAAAGTGACAGTACGTTGCGTACCAATCACGTTCCCTTCGATGATGCGAGCCTCGTTTCATTTGGAACTTCATCGACAGCTGGCGGAAACCGTCTAAATAGACTGCAGTCACACAAATATGTGCGCATGCCTCAGGAGATATAATGCACAATTTTTCAAGAACATCGACGAGTGAATTTTAATTCGAAAAATTTTCATGTTTTTCAATTGCTTAAATTAACATTTAAGAGTCAAATAATGCAGAGATTGTAACTTACATCATTCGAAAGTAATTCAGATGTGGCATAAATGATCGATCTTACCTGAAAGAAAAATAGACATCAATTATTATTACAATATATAACAAAATTTTAATTACCTATAAAATATATTGTTACTGTTGCAATAAAAAGAATCAAAAGGGATTTCTTTCGGACGGAAATTCGATGGAATATTATTCAAAGGTGATAATTTGGACCAGCCGAGGAAGTGTTCAAGAAACAAATACTATCATATGATTAAAAAGAAAATGGGAAGGAAGAAAAGACTCACTGTCATTCCAGAACTTGATTTATTCCTTTCAACAGTGATTTACTGGAATGAAAGTTTCTTTTTTAAAAAGAATTTTTAAAGAGGTAAAGTATTTTGATGTTAATCACTTAAGCAGATACTTATACGATGTTTGATGGTGACTAGAAAAACTAACATCGCTCGATCAAAATAGCCCCAAGCTGAGTGAAATAATCTAATACTCGCTGGTGCCAATTTTGTTGAGGGCAAAAGTAATTAAAGTGGAAAGTGGTAAACCAATTTAACCCGTTGAAAAATTTCCATACGGGGGATTTATCTTTGCAATTTTACGCTCACACTTTTCGTGCCCGGCAATTTCGTTAATTATCGGTTCGCGCCATCGACGAACCGTCAACTTGGAAAATAATAATGCCTCACATGGGACCTGCTCTAATTAAAATTTTCTCATGTCAGGTGGTCGCAAACTTTACGATAGACTAATTTTCCGTCTGATTGAAATTTTTTAGAATTTTCATCTCCTAACGCGGGAAGAAAATTAAAATTTTTATCAATGTACAAGTTTGTTTTTTATTCATAGTCTTCAACAAAACAAACTTTTTGCTGTTTAAAGACTTGATTTTTAAGCTTGCTAATAAAGTCTTTTGTTTAATAAATACGTGTAGTAAATATGCTTTATAATTATTAAAAGCAAGGTAAGCTACTCCTAGAAATATTTTATAATAAATATTTAATATTCCTTGTTGTATGCATATAAATAGGTGCAAAATATTTTGATGTTTACGAGGAAGCAATTGTTCCCTGTTGTGAGAAATTTGCATAAAACCGTTGCCAGCGAGAGAAGCATTTTCGATACTTGAAAGATATATGCAGTGTTTATTATTTTGAAATTTGCATGAGCGGCAACTTTTAATTGAAGATCTGTGACAATTATTCATGTTATCGTGGTGCAAATTTACGTTTTTTTGTCTTACTCCAGCCTTATTTTGCACACGCATTTATAAAATTTCATTAAAGAGTAAGAATTATGAAAAATTTTATACGAAGTTCATATTTAAAATTTTTTAAATTATTTCAGAGGCAGAGGGATCGAATTACTTGTCCGTTGTGAAAAGTGGGTTTTATTTATAAATGCATATCCTGCAATTGTTATTCATGAAACTATTTGCATTCCGTAAAATTGAGGCCAGTAACAATTACTTTCATTTATTTTGTAGAAAATTTGTTTTTCAAATGAATATTCATTTGAGGTACTATTAGTGGCTCCATCAAATTTACAAATTTAGTAGGATTTCTATCTTTCGTAAAAAAATTATAATTATTATCTATATTAATAATAATGCAATAAATTTGAGAGTTCGCACGTTCATTGTGCTAAACTCTCTCCAATCCTAATTAGTATCTCTAATAGCAGTTCCAGCTTTACGTTACGCACTTTAAATTCGTCGAGGTGTCAATAATTAGCCGTAATTACTAATGCAACTCCGAGCATCTTTAATTAGCACTTAGCAGTTAGTTTAATGGCTCGAAATATCCTTATCATCTCGAGAAAATTTAACTCAGTAAAATTTCAGTAATTTCAGTATCAATCTAAGTTTAACTTATCATCATTCAAGCATTTAATATAAATATTACAAGTTTACGTTTTAGAATTCCTTTGTTTATATAACATTCAAAATTTGATAAAAGATTTTTCAAGGAAAGGACAAAAACCTTTCTTCATTTGATAAGTAAACATGTATAGGATCTCAAGCAATTTGACATGGTCAATCTTGCGAAAGATTTTCTTAGCGATTTAACCAAGAACCGACCCTTTTTTGTGAAGGAAAAAATAAGACACTTCAGCAGAGGGATAAGCGGCCTGCGAGGGTTGCGCGCGTGAATGAAAACAATCCGAGCGCGTGTATGAGCTTAATCGAATTAAGCACCCAGCACCTTGTTTGCCAGTTGGGTCCAACCTCGCAGTAGGCAGAGGCCGAATCGTCTCGGTATATCTACGTGATTGACCCATCCACGTCTCACGTTGAATTGAACTTTGACTCAGAGAGGGTTGGTCGCGCGTGATGCGGATAATTAGGTAGCAGGATGAATTTCAACGTGTCAATCGAAGGAGAAGCCTTCTAATAAAGAATTAGGACCATTAATTCCGATTGATTGTAGAATTTGATCGCAATCAAATTCTACAATTTGAAAGAAAATGTGGGATTCGCTAGAATAGCGGAAAGCAGAAATGTAAATGAAATTAATAAGACTGAAGAAATACGTTGTTTATAGTAAACTGAAGAGTTTTAATCTGCTTCCTTAAATTTTCCTCCCCTTTCTTCAGTTTTTGTCTCCTTTTTTCAGATTCATCAAGTTTCTTCATTTTCATCAGTTTCTTCAGTTTTCATCCTGATGAGCTTTCCTCAAGGTTCATCAGGATTCTTCATTCATCATCAGCTTTCTTCAGTTTTCAGCCGCTTTCTTCAAAGTTATTCAGAATTTTTCACTTAACGTCAGTTTCCTTTAGTTATCATCCATTTTCTTAATTGTTTTCTACTGAGATTTGATTTATTTATGCAAGAAATGTGTAGAACGAATCATCAGACAAAAACCTATAGAAGTCTATGACTATTAAAATCGACACTATTTAAAAAATGATACACAAATTGTACAAATTTGTGGAAAAAAGCAAAAACAGGAAAAGAAAAACAACAGCAAAGAATTTGCGCGCACACTGCTTTTCCAGATTGCAACAAAGCTCCATACAGCCGAAGCATTTTCTCCGTGTCACTCGCAACTGTTGGATATTCCGCGCTCGCGCACGCGAAAAAAAAGGAGAGAACCAAGCGAACGAAACAAGGAGGCGCGAAAGAAATTGGAAAATAAGCGGGCGCGACGCCCGAGGGCGCCGCCGAAACGCCGTAGATCGGGCACGGGAAAAAAGGCTCGCTGCGGAAATTATTGCCAGGCGTCGCTATACGTATACAACCCGGCCGAATATTTTTCCGCGGCGCGCCTTTATCTCTCCTTGGCGTCTCCGTCTTCGGCTTGTCATTCGCCGCGCGGCCCGCTCGCTCGGCAGCGTCAATCTCGCCGCCCGAGTCTGCGAATGGCACACGGCGATTACGTTCTTTCTCATTGCCCCCAAGGGGAGGCTTCGGGACGCCGGGACGAGTACACTCGTGCGCGTTTGTCTCCCGCGCTCTCTCGCTCGATCGAGCGAAAAGAGAGTATGACGCTACCGGCGCGATATAATACGTTTCCGCTCGCTGGAGGGGGGCGTTGTCGATTTCTTTTTTTTTCTCTTCTCCTCATTCTTTTTTACTTTCTTCGTTTCAACGCGGAATTCCGTTCAGTCGGCACAAGGCATTCTGCCTGCATTCCACTTACGATTGCGGTGGAGGTTTCTACTGGTTGTAATTTTATACTTGCGATTTAAATTTTTTTAAGGAGACATAAAAGTATTAAGAGGGTAATATTCATAAATATACTAAAATATCAATTTTGTACATCATAGAAGTATAAGTATTCGCTTTTGTGGGGAAAACCCGATTAGCCGCCAAGAATCATCAAACAGATAAGATAATGTTTGATAATCTTCACGTGTTTTTCTGCAATTTTAAAGCAAAAATTTGTGAATATAAAGCAGCAATTTTCATTAAATAATAGACAAAACTCATAATGAAGCTCGTAGTGTACTTTTTGGGTACTGCTGTTTAATTTACTTTATTAATACAGTTTGTCGGATTTAATGATAAACTGACTGCGATTACTGCTGTTGAAATAGTTTCAACAAAATACCACCTGTTCTAATTAAACACCGTGTCAGGGAACATTTAGCGCATATATGTGTGGGATTGAACGAAATATCCGTTAAACTTTCGCGAACTACTATACGACTAATGATCCTGCCTGCATTCTTCAAAGTGCAAGCTTAATTTTTTGGTTTGGTTTGGAACCCATTCAATTTGATAATTTCAGCCGACGCACGCGTCTCTTATTATTTATAATTGAGGGTGTGGAAAATCCGGGCTACCGCAGCGCGACTTTTGTTAGTTCTGCTTTTAACATTTATAATTACTATTTGCACAAGTGTAATAAATATTAATTGGTAAAAATGAAAGATATTCCAATATTTAGTTAAGATAATACGGTTGACTGCGTCTACACTTGTTTCAGTATAATACTAATGCTAAAATTTGTATATAAAGCCCGCAGTTTTTGCTAAATTTATTAAAACTCAAGATGAAGCTTTTTATACTTTATTTTTTAGCAACTGCTGCTAACTGTGCATTATCACTGCCAACAACTATAGTTGAATTGCCCTGTGCAATTCCCAGTAATTCAAATCCAGTTAATACCGGAGGTAAGGAGTAAGACTGTGATTCATATAATAATAAATCTAATTATTCATAATACTGTATAAATTATTCAATTATTATTGATACATTTAATATTATATATTTAATTACTTTTAACAAAGGAAAGAATGGAAAAGTAGAGTCAAGTAAGACGTGCACATTTCTGGATAAAAGATCTTTGATGTTTTTAGTAAATATACAAATACATTTGAAAATAGTTACTACATTCAAAATTTTTTAAAAGTATATATTTTTTAGAACATGATCGACACTTTTGCCTGAAAATGTTAATGCAGTGACAAACTCCTACATTTTTATTTATTCATAAACCATCTATCATTTATTTTATTAACTTTTAGATGTACCTCCGATACAATCAACGTTAACGATCAATGGAAATGTAACCATCCAAATAAACGGTGATAGGCATACCAGCTGCAACCAACAAAATAGTAACACTGTAACCCATGCTCCTCCAAAATTACCCGACGGCTACGTTATTATCTCTGAAAGCGATGAGTACATAACAGCTATCAAATACCACCCGACTAAGCAAACTTGGAACGAAGCAAGGAAAACTTGCTTCCGTGAAGGAGGTATGTACGCAAACCAATAAATAACAAAAAGTGATAATTAATAGGATAGGAATTATTTAGTTTACCTACCACTATAATAACTTTTTTAACACTTCAGGTTTCCTGGCTTATGCAACTAGTAAGGAGGAAGAAGATTTGTATCTGAAAATGATGGACCAGAAGGAACTATACAGTATTTGGATTGGAATGCACGATCTTTTTGAGAAAGGTGACTTGGCTACGGTAGATGGTAAAATTGCGAAAGACGTAGCGTACTACACCTGGTTGCCAGGTGAACCAAATAGTTCAAAATCGTGTATCCAATACTGGCGACTTAATGGAGGAGGCGACTTAAAGGGTTTAGATGATACTTCGTGCAACGATGAATATGTATTCAACTGCAAAATTAAGATTAGAAAAAATTAAACTTTCATACTTTTGTAATAATGATTACTATCGTTGAAGCAATTTTAAAGAAAATAAATAATTATATAAAAATCAATAGTGAGTGAAATCTATTTTTTTAATATGACTCATGTAGACCTGATGATTAGCAAAAATGCAAAAAACAAAACACACTGTGGTAGAGATACATACCCTAAGAAGGACTAAAGTGCCTAAAGAAAGTACGTGCAAAATTTTACTCCTGCAAAACATCAGTTGCAGAAATTTCTGCAGATATTTCCGCAGAATTTTGGCCTTCAGAAAATTCGACATAAATTTCTGCAGAAAATAGTGTCGAAAAAATTTCAACGAAACTTTTTATACAGTTCAAAAGTACAGTAAAGGTAATAGTCGTAACGCTTGAAACTATAAGGTGTAGCTCAACTAAGGACTAAGCTGCTCGAGCATACCGATTTCATTAAAGATTAGTTATCGCGGTAGTTCGGCCGAATCGGGGCTACGCCATGCCAGTTATACGATGCTGACGGCTTTTACGAGTTCGATCGGTACTTGCCACGCTTTCGCAAGAGGCTGAACTTTCGGTGGGCAGAGAACAAGCACGATGGAGGCACGTCATACAGGGCGTGTATGAATTTTTTAGCAACGCTCTCTGTACTCCTTTGATGGACCGATTCTTTTACAGAAGGCAGTAACTCCGATTGATATACAGCCTTTGGCTCGGGATATCGTGGAGACGATTTCAAAGAGCAATGATTTGCATCTCGCGATTGCACCTGGGTTTGTTGCTACTGGTTGTGAAGTTTTAATTCCTTTTTATCCCTTTTGTTTTTGTTAATATACCCATACGAAAAATTAATTACAAAGCAATACGTTAGATATTGATCTTTTTTAAGCCAACAAATTTGTACAGAAAAGATGTTCACTGGTACCACATTACTTTACTGGATAAATATAAATATTTTTTTGAAATTTTATAAATAATTGGTTACTTCAACGCTCATTTATTAAAATAACAAACAGTGTTCTTCGTTTCTTTTTGAGAGCAGCTTGAACGTCAAGCGCACTCATGGAACTCTGCGCAAAGGGGTCGCCTTCGAAGTCCAACAATCTGCGGCGCGCGCTTTTATTGATACGAACAAAGCTCGGTGTGTTAATCGAATTATTCGAGCAGTCGGCCTCGCGTCTTTCCTGACACTCGCGCGCTAACGACACCGCGTGTGCAAACAGCATCCTCGCGAATTAAGGTCGCGCGAAGTCCTTCGGCCGAGAAGATAAATCGGCGCGGTGGAATTAATCCAGTAGCTGCCGATGGCTCGCGCTTCCTGGCGAAGTGGCGTCCGGTTTGGCAGCAGCCGCGCCGGTCTCCTTTCCCTTTGGATATTTTGGCCGGCGCGGCTGCAGGAGAGCCGTGAGAGTCGATCGATGAAATAATAATTTCGCGTGGCGCCCGGTGTTATCTGCTTAATTAGACGTGCTTAATTACGCTTAATTGGACCGACTCGAGCTTCTTAATCTGATTTTGATTATTATCGATTGCACGAATTTCCGGCGGGGCCGCGGTTTTGTCGGTAATGAGATTTTAAAGTTTTTCAGCTCTTCGCTGCTAAGAACGATGCACTGTGACTCTGATTGCATTATTTTGTCGATATAATCTGGTATTAACAAATGATACTGATTCACTCTTTACGTTATTTTATGCAGTCTGGTCATATTACTTTATGAGAATCTCTAGAATGATTAATTTTGTAGAAACCTTACTAATTTTGACTAAACCTGAACATAATATTGCTGCAAATTAAGAAGTCAGTTTTTTTATTATTCTTCAATTCTGTTCAATATTATTGCAATTATCCTGAATATCATAATATTTACTCAGAAAAATATATCTTTTTAAATAATTAAACGCACATGCCGAGTAATGTACTAACTTACTACCATTTTCACGATATATTTTCTTTTCTTTCTGATAAAACAAAAATGAATTGTTCTTATCAGAAATGAAGAGGTAGCAATTTGTTTCTCGATGTGCAGGGACTCATTCTTAACGATCCAGAGAATGTGTGACTAATCCAAATGAATTGTTAATCGAAAAAAACGTTTAATTCCAAAATGTCAAGATAAGTTTCCTTCTACGACAATCGCTCGCGAAACAAGCCGCTCCCTTTCGACCCATTATTCACACCTCCACTGAAATGCAGCTGTATCTGTACTCCAAATTCCTCGGGCCATCCCGTCCCGAGCAGACGGAGCCAATTTGGGTCACAGCAGCATGATTTCGACGACGTCGTCAGAAATCGGAGGAGTTCTCGCGCGTGCCAGGCGTGTGTACACATCATAAAGCCTTCAGGAGCACGCGTTCCGAGCGTGCGCGAACAAATGGCCCGTGCGGGAAACTACCCGAGTCTCGCACGGATTATTCGGCTAATATTCACCGGCAAAGAGGATGGTAATTGCTCGAATTATGTTTATGCAATGCGGCCCGCTGTGGAATTGCCTCGTGACTGTTATCCAAGAAGACTTTGGAGAATTGCATTGTTTGCTAGTTCACGGGAGAACAGTGCAATTGCAAGAATTCGAACGAATTTAGCTTCGTATTTATGTGCATGAAATGCTTTATAAATTCTGCAAAACCGGAGCGCATCAAGCTGCGCATCTTTTAAACGATACGAGGTACAGTTTGTCGGATTTAATGATAAACTGACTGCGATGACGGCCGTTGGAATAGTTTCAATGGAATGTGGGATCGAACGAAATATCCATTAAACTTTGGCGAACTACTATACTACTGATGATGCCTGAATTCTTCAAATTACAAGCTTAATTTTTTTATTTGGTTTGGAACCCATTCGATTTGATAATTTCAGCTAACGCACGTGTCTCTCACTATTCATAATTGAGGGTGTGGAAAATCCGGGCTACCGCAGCTGCGAGTTTTGTTAGTTCTGCTTTTAACATTTACAATTACTATTTGTACAAGTGTAATAAATATTAATTGGTAAAAAAGAAAGGTATTTCAATATTTAGTTAAGATAATACGGTTGACTATCTACACCTGTTTCTTTATAATACTAATGCTAAAATTTGTATATAAAGCCCGCAGTTTTCGCTAAATTTATCAGAACTCAAGATGAAGCTTTTCATAGTTTATTTTTTAGCAACTGCTGCTAACTGTGCATTATCACTGCCAACAACTATAGTTGAATTGCCCTGTGCAAGCCCCAGTAATCCAAATCCAGTTAATACCGAAGGTAAGGAGTAAGATTGTAATTGATATAATAATAAATCTAATTATTAATATTTTTATAATTATTAGATTATTATTGACACATTTAATATTGCACATTCAATTAATATTAACAAAGAAGAGAAAGATAAAGTAGAGTCAAGTAAAATGTAGTACGCCTTTCTCGACAAAAATCTTTGATTTTTTTATATATCTTTTTAGAATACTATACAGCTCTTTTGCCCGAAAATGTTAATGCAGTGACAAACTCCTATATTTTTATTTATTCTTAAACCATCGATCATTTATTTTATTTACTTTTAGATGTACCTCCGTTACCATCAACGTTAATGATCAATGGAAATGTAACCATTCAAATAAACGGTGGTGGGCATACCTGCTGCAACCAACAAAATAGTAACACTGTGACCCATGCTCGTCCTAAATTACCCGACGGCTACGTGATTATCTCTGAAAGCGATGAGTACATAACAGCTATCAAATACCACTCAACTGGGCAAACTTGGAACGAAGCAAGGAAAACTTGCTTTCGTGAAGGAGGTATAGCTAACTTATCTATTTTAAAAAACGAATATATGAGCGATTGAAGTTATTTTTTGTTATCACTAATCAATCTAACTTTTTTAATATTTCAGCTTTTCTTGCTTATGCAACTAGTAAGGAGGAAGAAAACCTGTATCTGAAAATGATGGACCAGAAGGAACTATACAGTATTTGGATCGGAATACATGATCTTTTTGCAGAGGGTGACTTTGCTACGGTAGATGGTAAAATTGCGAAAGACGTAGCGTACCACACCTGGTTGCCAGGTGAACCAAACAATAATAGAGGTGATGAAGGCTGCTGCCATTATAGACGTGTCGAAAAACAAAAGGGTCTTAATGATGTTCCCTGCAACCTTTCATTTCCATTCAACTGCAAACTTAAGCTTAGAAAAAATTAATCTACCATATCTTTGTAAAAATTATTAGTACTTTTTTCTTTGAGAAAATAAATAATTGTTTATTGAACAACAGTGATCGTATTTATTTCCTTTAGTATTTCGTGCCAAATTTAAATATTATTAATTAAAAGATGATCATCATATTAGTACGCTTATTTGCATAAAGTGATATATAGAAGTAAAGGCCATCTGTGTTCTTTTTTTGGAGAAACCCCGGGTGGTCACCATCAATCTTCGAACAGATAAGATAGCTAATATTGCAAGAAGTTGACTTTAATAATTGCATTTTCTCTCTCTCTCTCCCTCGCACTCTCTCTCCCTAATAAAAAAAAATTGTATGTAAAGATTGCAATTGTCGTTAAGTCAGTCAGAACAACAATTTAAGATCTGTTGAAATCGCAGGGAGTGATAAGATTATTATATTGGCAATACACTATGTTAACATGAATTTTTAATGTTAAATATTTCATCGCCACTAACATTCATCAATGTTAATTTATTTTTCCTAGAAATATTTATGAATAATTTTAATGGATAGTAATTTATACGAAAGTTTAAAAGTAAAAAACAGCTGAACAGCTGAGTTGTGAAACTTGAAATTATAAGGCACAGTACCCAGCGGCGTCTCCACGCGCTCAACCAAGGATTAAGCTACTCGAACATATTGATTTCATTAAAGATTAGTTATCGGGGTAGTTGGGCCGAATCGGGGCTTTTACGAGTTCGATCGGTAATTGCTACGCTTTCGCGAGAGGCTGAACTTTCGGTGGACAGAGAACAAGCACGATGGAGACTCGTCAGACAGCGTGTATAAATTTTTGAGCAACGCTCTCTTTACTCTTTTGATGGACCGATTCGTTTACAGAAGGCAGCAACTTCGATTGATATACAGCCTTGGGCTGTCAGTTCGAGATATCGTGGAGACGATTTCGAAGTGCAATGATTTGCGTGTCGCGATTGCACCTGGGGCGTAACCTTTCGACTATTGTTGTTGCTGCTGGTTGTGAAGTTTCCTTCCTTTGTGAAGTTTAATTCCTTTTTATCCCTTTTGTTTTTGTTAATATACTTATAAGAAGAATTAATTACAAAGCAATAAATTCAGCTTTATCAACAACTTAAGAGGATTATTGCAAGGTAAATATTAATCACGTCAACCACAAAAAAATTCGAATACCTTACAAATTCCGAAACAATAAAGCGAATCAAGCTGCGCATCTTTTGCACGATGTGAGGTGCAGTTTGTCTGGTTTGTTAACTGACAAAGTGGTGCGGGTGGACTGTTCTGGGTGCCAGCCATTGGAATAGTTTCAATAGAATGCCACCTACTCTAATGAAATGCCGTATCAGGCAACATGCGCGTATAAGTGTGGGATCGAACGAAATTTCTGTCGAACTTTGGTGAACTGCTACGGCTAGTCATGCCTGCATTCTTCAAAGTGCAAGCTTAATTTTTCGGCCACACGAGAAGTTAGAGGTTAACCAATTTGGTTTCGGTCTTTTAAGCTGATGCGCATATTTCTCATTACTCGAAGTCCAGATAAACGATGTATATTTGAAGTGTGAATTCATCAGGTTCATTTTTTTAATAAAAGTTGGTTCTGCATGTAATGTAAATAATAAGTTCTGCATCTAATGACCAAGTTCTAGTTAAATTATGTAAAACTTAAAGGTAATAAAGGACGGTAATTAATTTAATTCAAGAAAGCTACATATGAATAACATTATTGGAATCGATTTTTTTTAAATGATAAGATCTTTTTACTGATTTTTTTAATGATAAGATATCTGCATGATTATCTTTGAAAGTGATGAGTACATAATGGTTATCAAATACCCTACCGTGCAAACTTGGAACAAAGCAAGGTAAACTTGTTTGCATGTGAAATATGTAGACCTGATAACCAGTTGTACTCAGGTATTTGAGATATATCTGATTGTGAGTACAGCGTAGCGCCATCCGCCGCAAGCGGGGTTATTCAGTCACTGTAGCTATTCCAGTTGGGTGGAAAAAAAAACTTTAATTGACCCTCACGATGTCGCGTTGTTTGCGACCAATGCAAACTATACAGAATTCAGGAATTTCTCTATCAAAAGATTTTTTTAATTTCCAGTACTTCCATCGATTCGTTGTTCCGTCTCACTCCCTCGTAAGACAAGCTGAAAAAAGAATGGAAAGAAAGGACTCCAAGAGAATAGTGGAGGGCGAAGGTTTCGCTCAGTCGAAAAGCAGAAGAAGGAAAGGGGCTCGCGATGGAAAACGGATGAATCGTAGCCGGGGGAGATTACCGTGCGGAGTCTCCTTATACTTCTCGGACCGGCACGTCAGCGCTTAATCCGACGAAAATTGGATTTTTCAACGCGAACCTAACTGCCTTTATACACATTCGCGCAGGCTATATATAAACGACGACGGAAGGATTAGAGAGAAGGAGAAAGAGCTGCGGCAGTCAACGGGTGCCATTAGTCTTCGCTCCTTCGCGACCGTATTTACCCTCGTGTCCCCAAGACTTTGGTACGCAAGCTAGATATTCTCATTTTTTTTAAATATTATGTAGCTATGCAGAGTTATAATTTTAAATTACTTTTCCATTTATCTTGTTATTTTCACTTCATCTGCGTTATTTAACGATTTAACATCTTGATAAAAATCATATGGAGAATTTAGTAACATGCATTTGTACTATGCAAGAAAATGTTGTATGATTCATTATGATGAAAATGTTTTCTGCAATTTTCAGCCATACAGTTTTTCTACAATATATCTTCTTTTAATCCCACGGTAAATAAAATGTCAGCATAGTATTATTTTATGATTTTACCGGATACCAGAAGAGTATATCAAAAGATAAGATATTGATAAATGATTGTAAATAATATTTTAATTTAACACATTGCTACGCTTTTCTCCTATAATGCTGGAAATTTTTGAGATTTTAAAGATTAAAATCACTGAACCTAAAAACCCGTTAAATCGCCTTCACGAAAAGGAAGGATTGTACGGGTAAATCTCGGACTTTCGAGGAGTCAGCAAGTAAGAGATCCTAAAAGGCGCATCAGCAAAATAAAGGCACTGGGCTCGGTTTATGCCGGCTGGAAGGAAAAAGGACGATACGACTACACACCGCGACGAAACGATGGAACACGCGTCCCGATCAACGACGTGAAAACCCCAGGGGGATGGAGTATCGAGCAATATACGTACGCACCCGCCTACAATGTACATACCGACGAAAGTGTGACTTTCCATAAGCATTCCAATTCAGCTGCTATTAAGTTAGCAGTCCCGCCAATTTGTGCTTTTAACTCGATTTTCTCACGATTTATTCCTTTTTTTAGTCTTTAAGAGAAGGATGGGATCGTTAATAGGAACAAGTTCGAAAGAGGTTCTTAATTGAGGGTAGTAATTACCGTCTGATGCTTATTTACGTTCGCTCATGTCGAGCGGGTGGTTCCTTTTCCAATGGATATGTTTAGAACGGTGGGGCTAAACGCTTAATTTGCGATCATTTACTGGAGATAGTTCGAACTGGATCTATTGAGATTCGAACCAAACGTTCAGCGTTTTTTGTGAAATTAAAGATAAGGTAAATCAGACATATAATGATAGAAAAATAATTAATCAGTATTATTTTGCTTTCTGGATTTTATAAAAAAATGTATATCATTTAATGGCTCATGATTTTATTTTATTTTCCAAAGTCTAACCAGCAATTTAAAATATTTCGACGATTAAAAGTAGAATCAGCCGAATATGGTCAGACATATTTCTCTAAGACTTTTGCCTCTAGAAAGGAAGTAAGTTTAATAAAATTTGATGAGTAGCAATGTTACCTGCATCATTTAAAGTTGTAGTTTCGGAAATTTGATAGTGATAAAAATAAATTTAGTCATGATAAAATCAGAAACTATATTTTTAACAACAATGTCAATTCAAAAAATTCATGCTGTTTTCGTACTATAAAAAGCAGCATGAGCGTGAAATGTCGTAGTTCGAGGTTAAAAAAAAATAATTTTAAATGAATCAATTTAACTAATGGGTAAAACAAGCTGCTCGTTAATTACGATCTAGCCACTGTGTACTCTGACACTCGTTGCAATTGAGCTGCCTTCGCATCAGCATTATACGTACATTCAATTCCTTCACTCGCATATTCATCCCAGCGTGCGCAAACGTTTCTCCGGTGTGCAACCCTCCACTCTCTCCCCTAACTCCGCTCACCCTTTGCAGCCCTTTATGGGTACCTCCAATTTACAAATAAACGCAACGGTAGTTCGGTGGATTGCAGACTCGATGTTAATTATCGAATTCAACGTACCTTGATACTTTGACATTTATATCGCGCATCGTACTCTCATACTTTACGAACCGAATAAATTATTGATATAGGAGGCAAATTTATTTCACCGCTTTCAAGTGATTTAAATTTATGAAGATCAAAAAATAATTTCCGATAAATTAAATTAAGTGGAAAATTTTAATGAGCATACAAAAATATTTGAAGCATTTCCATTTTCTGCTTTAAAAAAACAATCGACTGCTTTGCTTTGCAATCGGAGTACTCAAAACAAACGAATTCAAAAAACGTAAGACACTATTGAATCGCTGGTAGCGGAGCAAAAGAAAAAGACGGTTTTTCGCTAAAGCTCGCTAAATATTCGTTTAAGCGGCGAAGCAGTCGGAGTTCGCAATGACGCCAAGACGTTCATTGACACTCGGTGAAAAAAAAAATCGAGCCAATTAAGCCGGAGATCAAAGCGCGCACTCGAGCGCTAATGCCTATTAAGGGCGAGAGAGAGAGGTAAGGCGCGAGGAAGCCGTAGCGGAGCGAGGCTTGCGGTCCAGACCACTCGCGCGTCGGTGGGAGCGAAGGGACCGCCGTCGCTGTGCCGCTACGTCGCCCGTCTGACTGCCTTCGACGACCCGCCCGCGGCGTCGTAGGCTTTGAGTGGAATCGACGCCGCCCGCGACGCCTCTGTCTGCGTGTATCTCTTCCCCGAGCGGTTATTGTTCCTTCCTTCCAGGAGTCTAACAGCGCTGAGTCGACGCACCCCCTCACTCTGCCTTTTCGTTTATTTTTCAACGCAGCTTGAGTTTAGATTGTCCGTTTGTTGTAGAAAAATAAGTATAACTACTCTGTAATCGGAAGTGATAAAATATGCAGTGATATATTTCAAATTATACTTTTATCTTGAAATGTACCACTGTAAATATCAAATGAAAATTTCACTAATTCAATTTGACAGGAGTAAAATGCAAAACGATTGATTTACTGCTTTCGATTTATTCAAAAAAGAAGATAAGAATTTTTTAATATTTTTATGTATCTTTCATTCAATCTGAGAATTTCATGAGTGAATGAATTAAGTGAGTTTAATGAAGCTTGAATCTTGCTCTGAATTAAAAAAAAAAACATAACGATTGCCGAAACGCGTACAATTAAGTCTCATCAGACGGAGACTGCGGAGGAGTATCCGCCGGATTTCGCGGACGTGGTCGGTAATAAAAAGCAGACGTTCCGTGCGGAAGGAGAGCCCGGTATAAGAGAAAGGTATACCTCAAAGAGGTAAAACGACGCCGAAGAAAGCCGCGGTCGACGTTAATGAGAATATAATATCTCCATAAATTGCTCCGTCTATAAGAAACGCGGCGGCTCGGCGGAAGATAAGAAGCAGGCCCGCCAATCTTGCGCTTGTAAACCGCCGAGCGGATCCTTCAAATTGAAGTAATAAAGATAGCGCGTCGCGCGACTGTTTTCCGGAGCAACGGCCGCTTCATCACCGGGGAGTGTATTTGCAAAGTGAAATAGAGAGAAGTTATTAGCAGTTAATTTTTTATTAGAATGGCAGTGTCTTTTTGTTATATTTGGTATTTTAATTATGTTTAGTAATAAACTGTACGTGTGAGAAAAAAATGTACGAAAAAATCTAAAATAAATAAAGTGTTAAATATTTTTAAATTAAAGTAAGCTTGTGCTTTGTTCAAAATACTTACTTTGCAATAAAGACAAAAAATTGAACTAGAAAATGCCCACGAGGTACAGGATTTTTTAGAAACATTTTTTATAAAATCTGATAAAATCAGTACTATGAAAAAGCAAAAAGAAATTCATTGATCTTTCTGCAGTTCTTTAATAACATCGATAAAAATTCAAGAAATTCACCGATACTTTTGGATTTCAATTAATATTTTTATTTTGACGTTAATTTCTGCAAAGTGAATTTCATGCATTCTTTGTGGCGATATTGAATTCGAACGTAAAATTTATCTTAAAACAAAATAGAAGCACAATGAATATAGTGGTTATTAGGTTAAAGGATCAGACTTCAGTGTCATTTTTGGCAACACTATGGCAAAATTTAAACACAAACTTTTCGGCTCCTAATTTCAAATTTTTAAATAATAAATTACGAAATTTATTAACAAATTTATAAAATTTAATCAAAATTTGTAATTAAAAAAAGTAAATCATGAGTTCGCTTCTGGTTGGACACGACGGCCGTCTATTGATGTTGGATTTCTTAGTAGAAAAGGTTAGTTTAATCTTTAGCATTTCATCTTTTTCCCAGATAAATCTATGTACTTGCACTTTAAATAATGCTACTGTGTATGATTTTAGCTCTATGTAAAGCACGATGATCCGTTCGAAAGGGTTATGAAAGCCAATACGATCATTAGTTATGCCTTTTACTCAGACGAATGGTTTGAACTCACACCAAATCGTCTCGATTACAGGTAAGCACGCGTGCATAAAAATTAAAATACACTTTTTATTTCAAATAATTTTACCTTATACGACTTTTTAAAACTGCAAGTATTTGTGTGATTCATCAGACATGTCAATTAATTTTCAATACCCAGTTTTTTTTCAACAAACAAGAGAAAACAAGCAAATAAAATTATCAACTAGTTTATTTTTCATTTGACTGAATCTGAATGCTTCACTTGTTTGTAGAGATTACTGGGGAGATGCTGACGAATCGAAAATGTTCCGCGGCGGCCAGTCCGTCGTCTTCTCCCTGCCGGCTAAGACACTCGAGGATGGGATAAAAAGGGTCTACCTCGATCTGAAGGCGCGGCGCGAGTTCGGCGAACATTTTCATAATAGGCCAAAGCTGAAACACGTCGGTTATGTGACCATTAACATAACTGAGCTTTTCGACGCGATCTGCAAGGAGCTGCGAATAAGGCGCGAGCTCGGCGACTTTCTCAAACTACCCCACGAGCGCGATCCCATCACAAGGTTGATTATGCACCACTGTTGAAGTTTCTTGAGCCCCAGGAATTGAGAAACTTTTTTGGAGATTTAGAGGATTGATGTGGTTTTCTGCATTTAACAGTATACTATCGACATCATAATAATTCCTTATACCTCTGATAAAGTAAAAATTATTATAGTGTTACTTCGACTTTTTACTTTATCAGTGGTGGGGATAATTATGATTTCGATAGATTTAGAAAAAAATCATGGTACAAACACTTTTACAAATTCCTGACTGTCACAAGAATCATCAACTCTTAGCAGTGAACAATTAAAATTTCTTAAATTAAAATGAACTTTAAATGTTTTCAGCACATTAAAGGATAGATACACCCTTTACGGAACGGATTCAAAAGAACCAACGACATCGTACATCGATCTCTATTTGCGCGTGAGTTACTTGGGGGACTCCGTAATCACGGAGATCGACAGGCGGTATCCTACGAAGCTGGAGACCTTCTTCGCCCAGGAGGATCAGAACAAGACCAATCCTTACGAGTGCAAAGAGCTGGAGAAACCAATAACGCCTTCGTCTAAATTGGCCACGATCACGTACACGAGGGACTGCGAGCTCATATGCGAGTGCTCCGACGAGGACAGGCTGCGCATGCTGTGCGGCACGCAGGACGAATGCGTGGAGACCGACACCGTTTCGACGAAGCAGAAGAAAAAGAAGAAGAAGAAGACGAGGGATGGTAGCACGACCACCGAGGTGCCGATGCTCGACAAGAGCACCCTGTTCATCAGCGAACCGCCTCCTGGTAAGTTATATTTAATTCGATGAGTCAGGTGAAATTAGAGTAAAGGGATTGATTGGTCAATTAAAATTTAAACTTTTTAAAATTGTAATGGAAAAATTGAAGAGTTTATGGGACTATTAAAATTTGAAATAAGTCAAGTAACTCACTTTCGACCAATCGTATCGAAAAAAGACATGACCTTTTTATTGTTAATTAAAAGCTCGATGTTTTTTATGGGAATAATTTATTATTATTAGTTCTTACAAAATGACTCAGGTGTAATTTCTAATCAACATTTATATTTCCAGTAGAAGAAGAAAAGAAAGAGAGGACGCTAAACTATGACGACCTTCTGAAAAAATTGAAGGGTCAGAGGCGCGGCGGCGGTCCCGTAAACTACATCCCGAAAGACAAACCCTGCGAACCAGTTTGCATACCCTGCTGCATCCCTTGCTGTTACGATCCGTGTTGCCCCATGCCATACTGTCCACCGCCCGTCTGCTGCTTAGAGTGAAGGATCCTACGTTCGATTTCCGGTATCTTACTGTACGTCTGTGCATTTCCTGTAAATACTTTCTGCCAAACATTTAAAAAATTGAAAAAATACAGAAAAAAACTGAAACTATCTCGTCCGTTAATTTAAAATTTTCGATAATTAATAATGGATACGTTGATAACGATTGAAAAATAAATTATAAAAAATTACTTTACATGAAAAAATTAAAAACTAGTATGTAAAAGCACTCTAAAAGCTTTTAAATATTGAAAGAAGAAAAAAATACTAAAACAGTCTCATCCTTTACATTAAAATTTTCATGCAGCTAAATTAGTCACACTACTAAAACTAACCGACAAGTCGATAACAATTTAAAAATTAATTAAATTAAAATACAGTAGAGAAACAAATTAAAAAACACTAAACAAATGTCCACTAAAAACTAATTGAACTTAAATGCTAGCATATTTTTCGAAATCCCGTTGCACTTTGTTTCCGCACGACTTGCTCGTAGTAAGCGACGACCGACGAAACTCGTAGCAGCAACGCGTTCCGATACAAGAGCCGATATCGCCAGAGCCCTCGGCGGCAGACAGCGCGATGGGGGCGCATAAAAAAGTTTCCCCGGCGTAAAAATGCAAAGGCGTCGGGTACGTGATTCGGCGCGCGGGGGAGTCGCGCGGCGCTAGCGCCCAATAACCGATTTTCGCCCGCGGGGCACCATTGGCATTCGGCTGGCGCTCGCCACGGCGCACCTTGAAATTCATGGGCTCGCGGCGCAGCCGTGTCCCCTCTCGCACTTTCGCTCCTCCTTTACGTAGCTCCGGGGCGAAATATCCCCCCGCAGACGGCGAAATCTGGCAGCCTGCCCCTCCCCGAGCGGCGGAACTTTTGTCCGGAACGAGGCTTTTTCGACGACGCGCCGAAGTGATTGCGCTCATTCGCGAGAGAGCGAACCCTGGGACTACGGTGAGGCAGATTCTTTGATTCGCGAGGTATTCTATTTTTAACGTGCTGGGAGTTATTTTTATAATTGATTGGATATTTTTTGTTTTTTATAATTGCTTGATGAATCTTTATGGCATTCAATGGACATTTGAATTTCGTTTGAATTTGATGTTTTCATTTGACAGTGAGTGCGAAGAAAAAGTTTAAAGTTTTAAAAACTTAGGTTTCTTTAACTTTCCTGAAGTAGATGTGAATTAAGAAAGAACATAAAATAATGTTATATAATTTAATTGTATTTTTCAAAAAAGTCCTTATATTCACTTTAACGCTTTCAGGAATGGAGTTCCATATCATCATCCCTACCGAAAAAGCACATTTCAGTTTTATGATTTTCAATTTTAATCAATTTCGGAAAAAGCACTATTCGGGAGATTCTCTGTGAGAAAATGATTTTTGGAAATTAAATGAATTGTGCTTTTCTCTGGAATTTCGTGAAATATGTTTTTCACCAGAGAAATCCATGAAATATGTTTTTTTTCCTTAGGGGCGACAATAAGTGCAATTATTATTAAATAATCAACGTGCGAAAAGCATTATTTTTTTAAATCCTCGGGTAAGTATTGATAATTTTAAAATAAAAATGTGCCTCGAAAAAAAGCTGTAAAATATTTTTTGAAATCTTCAAGCACTTCGCTCAATTTTCAAGATGCGAGAGCCAAACGTGATTCATCTCTTACTTTATTCACAGCGGAAGATTCCCATTGCAAAGTTTCGCAGCACTCCATCTGTCTCTTGCTTTCGCTCGCTTCTATTAGACGTACAATCGCCCCGTAGAAGCCCAGACGAAAAAGGCAGGGAACGGGAAAAAAGTCGGAGCGAGTGATTTCGCTCATTTCGAGTAAGACGAAGTGCGTGCCGGAAAATGGTTTTTCTCTCGTCTTGGCGCACTTACACACGTCTGACGATGCGCCGATCAAACGATCCGTTATTGCGTCTTTCCTCAGTCTGCGCCTTTCTACTTTTTCTCCTCGTTGGTGCCTTTGTTTCTTCCGGTAATTTAAACTGTGAAATGCTTTCACTCCGACTTTTTAATATATCGCACTGCAAAAAAAGGAACTAAATAAAAAAAATAAAATAAAAATAAAATGAAAAAGTGAAAGGCGTGAAAATTGAGTGGCTTTTTTCTCTTTAATTTTACGACAATAAGTATGTAAAGTTGAATAATTTAAACTTTACTTAAATAGTATAAGTGATCATTCACTTATTTAACTAATATTTCACTTACTCAACTTTAGACTTACAGAGAATTTTAAATTTTTTATTTCAACTTAACGTTTGCCAAAATGACGTTCAAAACAAGTAAAAAGTCGAATGATAAAGCGCCAGGATTAACTGCGCCTCCTATCTTTGAAAATGCCTCATAGCGTGTCATCATCCCGGTTCTAAATCTCGCCCCGAAGCACCTACTCTCCGGGCGACTTGCCGGTGGACTGGAAACGCACTTAAAAGAAAAAAATCCCCGAGCGAGCCTGCAACAGCCGTATAACGGCGGGGCTGAAGCGGCCCGCCGCGGCCTCAATTAGAAATCCCACGCAGTTAAAACTGGCGCCGGCCGCAATTGGTGGCCCGGGAGATAACACCGGCCGCGTATACACCGTGCCAGGAAATGTCCTTGGAGTCGATATCGGACCGCGAGAGAAGGGTTGAAGCGAGTCGGGGCTGGAAAGAGAAAGAGAGAGGCAGACACAGAGCGAGAGAGGAGGGGGTGGGGGGGAGCTAATGGGCCATAAAGGGAAGACCAGCGTGCCATTAAAGGTGGAAGTGCAGGCGGGAGCTTGATGTTGAAATATCGACTCGGCCCGCACGGGGCGCTGCAGCGTTTCACTTCTCGCGCGCACGCTTCATCGGCTCTACGCGGCGCTCATGCGAAATCTCGAGCCACTCTTTTCTCCCGCGAGCCCAAGGCGCAAGGGTCGGAGAGCTAACTCACGTAGCGATCGCGCGGGGGAGGGGGGTGGGAGGCTCTGTCACTTTATGCGTCTCGAGAGCGAGCCTTCGCGGGTTTTATTGGAATCGGGAGCTGCATCGACTTTTCGCCGGCTTCGCTCCCTTTCTGCTACGCTCGTTTCTCGATCTCGCCCCGATTGAAACGGCGCTCGTGCGCGAGGCCAATTTAATGATTATTCAAAAGATTCCACTTTACCGAGAGAGGCGCTAATGATGATTAACGAGGGTACGTGCACTTGATTAACTTCAATTTGTATTGCCCAGCTGATTTAATAAAATCGTCATTGATAACGGGCAATTAAGTCTCCGCATCATTTATTTAACATGTATATCATTATTTGAAAAAGTTTAGTATAAAAACTTTCAACAAAATTATGAATAATAAAAGAAATCTGCACTTATAATTTAATCCATAACTTGGAAAAAATTTATCAATCAATTTTTTATCAAACTTTAAATTAAGTAACTCACCAGATGACTATGGAAACTCTATATAATACAGTGTTTATCGTTAAACAGTTGAACTCACCTATAACAAAAAACAAAAAACCTTTATTTTTTTCAGAAATAAGATCATGTTCAAATGATTGTAAAAACACTTAAGATATTCATGATTATATTTAAATAAAGAATTATTGTTATCATCGATGATAGTTGATAACAGATAGAAATTTTATGAATGATTTGGGATTCCTAATTAGTAATTGTAGTTAACAATTAAAAACACCAGTCATTAAAATAAAGGGAGTTGTAGAAGTTATCATTAAAGTGCCTAAATCTCTTAAACACCATTCGAATAATCAACGGAATTTGAGAAATTTTGCAAGTATCGATGTGCAGCACCATTGAAATTCCTTTTTCTCCCTTTTGTACTGGCGCCGTGCATAGGAGTCGGTGGGCACTCGAGCGGAATGAGTAGTGGCACTGCAATGCGGATCAGCTTACGTCGATGGTGTTTTAACTAACGAGGCGGCAGCGAGTCCCTACCATCCCTCGATAACGATAATTTAATAGCACTGAGCTGGCGCGCAAATTCATTTTCAAAGCCAGTCGCCCGTGCTTTAATAGTACCGTCGCAGCTACAATTATGAATGTGCAATTAATGAGCTAAATTTTAAGAATCAAATTTTTAATTCCTCCTTACATTAATAGGTTATCCAAAAACTCCATTTCCACTAACTTAGTGCTAATAATCAGTGCATTAAAGATAAGTTATTTTGTCGTAGGAATAAATAGAAGAGGTAATAAAGGAATAACAAATTTTCTTGAAATTAATGTTTTTATAATGCTTATATCGAGATTATCGAATATCGCATTTGAAATGAAAATTGTAATTGGAAAATTGAAAGAAATGAAAACTAAGAGGGGAGATTGTCAATTAAGTAGAAAAATCGGGATATAGTGTGCGTAAAAATTATGAACATAAGCAATTACTCTGAGGGCAAATATACCGCTACCGACGTTGCATTGCACAGCTGGTTTCTGGTTTACATTGGGAAAAATACATTAGCATTTCAGGATGTACCACATTTCAACTTCCTCCCAAAACAATGTTGATGTAAAGCAGAAAAATCACAGTTCAATACCGCAGGAATATTTGCCCTCAGAATAGTTACTTCTGTTATTTACATAATTCGATTATTTTCATTAAATCGAAATGTTACATAAACTGCAGTACGCAATTCACCTTAAATAGAACAATAGAGAGCATTGCGTAATTTTGAAATCAAAACCTTTACCCAGTCCTACTCAAATAAATTGCAACCAAAACAAATATAATCATTTCATCGTTAAATTAACAAAACCAACAAAGCACACGTAAATGAGTAAATTCGGTGAAATAGCCGTCAGCACGTGGAAGCGAAAAATCCCCTTTACGTTGCCAACAAAGCGCCCGTTAAATGGAGCCAAAGTGAGGTGGTCGCGACAAAAGCACGTCGGACAATTAGCGCCGCGACTGCATCGGCGAGGCGAGGAGCCCGTATACTCACACATGCCCTCCCCCGCCGGCAAAGTTATTATTTTCAGCGGTGCGCCGAGGCCAGACGAGGACTGCGCGCGCGGGCGCAACAAAAGTGTCCGAAGTTCGCCGGCGGAGTAGCCAAGTTTCGCGCGGCAACGCGCTTCCTGCGGCCGACAGGCCGCACCGCGACGGCAGTCCCTCTTTTTGCTCGATTCGTCTTCGAGCTACCCACCGCCCCCGCTTTTTTTTTGCACCATTCCGGGAAATTTCTTTTTCGCTCCTTTGTCTCGCGGCGTTCGCCCCAGTCTCGCTTTTTCGCTAGGCTTTACTTAGACAAACGGAGGAAGACTCGGGGATTCCTTTGTCGGTACCTGGCTCCGTGCTCTTTTGAGGTGTCGGAGCTTTCGGAACCCACGAGTTATTTAACTTCGGATTGCTTCCCTTTGCTTTGGGCGATTTTTTCAAATAAAGCCACTTTTTAAGTGGAACTCCGTCACGGTGTGGAAGGACGAAAACCACTCTGTTCGAGTAAAAACCGAGTCACTTTAACACAGTGATATCTTCTTTTCACTTCTTTCACATTTAGAGAGTAGGAGAACTATAAAATTTTATCCTGCTCTTGAACCAATACGAATTTTACGGCTGTCTTAGTTTTTATTATTCTGAAGATAATTAAACTTTTTTATTCAACTATTTTAAAGAAAACGGATGATATTCATTAATTTTGTTTTTAGTCTTTTTCAATTTTTAACTCGATATGTTTCTGTAAAAAAGTTCAACTATAAATTTCTTACATTTTGCATAGTCGATTCGAGCTGTAAAAAATCGATTTTGAAAACAGCAGTTTATAACTTGTTTGCTCCGATTATATCGATCAATTTTGGCAAAATATATCGAAGAAATCAAAATATTCACTTCACGTACGGAATTTTTCCATAAACGAGTCTAAAAAAGAAATAGCAGCAGGCACCAAGAAACCATCATTAAGCAGATCCATTGAATCCGGCAAATCGAATTTGCACGTCGGAGCAGGGAGGTGCGCGCCGAAAAAAATGGTCCGCCCTCGGCTCCCGGGAAAAAGCAATTCCATCTCGGGGTTTAATTCGTCGGGGGGGCGGAGGGGGTGGCGTGCACCTGGGGGCCGCGCAAACAAACTCCTCGACATTATTCAAGGTCCGAGAGGCAACAAGTACACGCGGGCCCGCGCGCTTGAGCACTTCGATTACGGCCGGCGGCGGAACTCGTCGGTGAATAATCGAATTAACGGGCGGGGACAAAGGAGCCGGCCCGGCAGCGCGCGGCCGCCGTCTTTTGTGCGAGGCGCCCGCCGCGCCTCGGCCTCGGCGATACTCGGATTTAATTTACTCCCGGGCGCCCGCACTACCCGCCAAAATCAATCGCGCCGTGGAGAGCCGCCGGGAATTGCGCGGAGTCGCCGCTCGGACACGAGCCATTGTTCCTTCGCGTGTTTTTAATTAAGGAAATTTTGAAGTCGCGCGAGGCGCTATTGCTGAACCTACTTCACTCTCGCTGCGGAATTTTCGTCTACTAAAAGTACAGAGTCCATTTTAGCGGTAAAACTTGTAGTAAATACATCACTGATTTAAATATGAATAGTAAGTCAATTTCTGGTACAAATTCGTCACGAGAGACGCGTTAAAAAAATATGCAGCGATACTTCAGTTTTTTTTTCCGAAAATCCCACGTTCAACTGTACGTAGACCACTCGGCTCTGGCTGAAAGGGAAATTCACAATAAACACCATCAAATCGTCGCGTTGGCCGAATAAATTAGAGGGCGCTTAAAGAGGGGCGCATGAGTTCGCATGGCCGGGCTTCAACAAACGTCAGCTCCCCCGCTCTCCCTTCGTGTAACTGCGACGCGCGAAGCTCCGTCTCTCTCAAGAGCCGTCTTGAGATATGCGGGGGTGCAGGGGTCAGGCCGGGGAGGAGGAGAGTTTCGCAATAAGGACCGACCTAAGAGGATTATTAGGCGCCGGGGTGAACTTGATGCTTGCCGAGCTGGCGAGCGCACGCTCTGGATATGGAGTGTATCGTATACTAGCGCTGAGAAGGCAGTGGCGAAAGATGCACGCACGCAGGTGTGAGGAAAAATGCGATCTAACGAAGTGCCAAGAGGGAGAGTTATGTAGATGGAATTTTTGGAAAAGATTTTCCGGATTATTTCTTTTTTTGGACTGCACTGGATCATAATATTTTTTAAACGAATTTTATTCGATCGACTTCTAATATGCGCCATTCGAAAGAGCGGGAAAAAATACGTGGGAATACGTCTTTTCCATAGCCAATTTGGCCACCTGGGGTCCGGTAATGGCGGAGAGGTCTGAGGAGGGGTCCGGGGTCCGGAAACTCGAAAATCCGATTTTCATGGAAACGTCCCAAAATTGTTTTCTAGAGCTATTTTCGCGCGCTGAAT